>PVJL010004355.1:0-85835 GCA_004026885.1 Lyroderma lyra
GCGTGCAGGGTCAGCGGCGTGCAGGGTCAGATAGCGTGCAGGGTCAGAGGACGTGCAGGGTCAGTGGGCGTGCAGGGTCAGCGGCATGCAGGGTCAGAGGGCATGCAGGGTCAGTGCGTGTGCAGGGGCAGCAAGCATGCAAGGCCAGCAGATGGTAACTGTCACGGGTACCTGCAGAGAAAGAGGAGCCTTTCTGGATGGGCTCTAACTCTCACAAGTTTAATTTTTGTTCCTGGAGCTGAGACTGGCATCTCTGTTGTTATTATGGACAGAATGATGGGTTGTTGGCAGCTGACACTTAGAATTAATAGGTGCTTTGTATGTGTGCGAGGAGCACTTGAAAATGGATGGAGAAAGATGTGTGGAATTTCGTGCACTTTCCCGTGTCCTCTTCACAAAGCATTGACTCACCAGGAAGCAGTGTTCCTGAACCATGGACGTGGTAGTCTCTGGATCTCCTCTAGGAGATCCTGCTAGCGGCCATCTCTCCCTGGCTCCTTGCAGCCTGCTGGCCGGAGAGGGTGGGTGTATGGTGCCCTGTGGTCCACTTGGCTCTTGTGCCTATTACTTGGTTTTGATTGTTTTTCCTTGACCATGACCTCTTCTCCATAGTAGGATTTACCTTCTAGATTCATTGGAGAATGGGTCGAGATGGGCTGGCCTAACCAGGATTGCACAAAGCCCATAGAATCATTTTAACAACCAGAAAAATATACCTCTATAGTCTGCCGATCTATACAGAAAATAATTCTGTTAGGATGTGTGTGTGGGGGGGGTGGGGGTGGGACAGTGGTGGGGGGAGAATGTCGTTAGCTCCAGCAAATGGCAGGATGATAATTATATGTATTAAAATAACACATTTACGATTTCTCATACTGATGGCAAAAACGAATCTTCTGTAACATGGAAAGCCATTCCCCATCTCTATGTATCTGTAAGTGAAACTCTTCTGGTGACTTTAAGCTGCCACTGTTAACAGTTACTGACCTCTGCTCGTCACTTCTGGGCGCACTTTTGCCCTGCGTCCCATGACAGGTGTCAGACGGGAGGAAGAGGAGGAGGCTGGTCATGGTGTTGCCAGCCTCGTTCTTGTGATGGCACATAATGAGAAGTAATGAATGGGATAATACATCATTATTCAAAGGAATGTCATGTAATTAGCTCAAATAACAAAATGTGTCCTCATTTCCACTTGGAATGCACATAGATTGGTTAGAACCTCAGTAGGCAGTTGATGTTTATCCTCGTATTTTCATACAGATTTCAAAACTGTTAAAATACATCGAATGAATATACATGAATTTTTCCAACACAGTAAGTCAAGATGGCTCTTTTTTGCTGATAGAGCCTCAGGTGTATTCCTTATATGTACATATTTTGTATGTATGTTTAATTCTTAGAATTAGCATAATTAATTTATATTTATTGCAAATTAATGATGCCATTTACTTACTTAGCTCCCACTTCTTTTCTCAAACTAATTGCCTGAAAAAATAACTACTGTAAATTTGCAAATAGCTCTTGGGCACAAATCCTAAATTGGCCCTGTCCTAACAACTCTCTACAATGCTGTAAATGATTTTCCTGGGACTTCTGCTTTAGGCTGTCAGTATGCTTCAGGAACCTTGGTTTGGCTTAGATGCACCCACAGTTGGGGGTCAAGATGTGCAGAGGAGTCACAATCAGTACCGTGCATGGTGCTGACCAATGTCAGGGTAGCTCCTGGACGCTCTCACTGTGCCAGACACCAGCCTGTTAATTTCTGCATTGTTGGGGGTGGGGATGGGTCTAGAGAGTCCCAGAGGAGGAGGCAGACGGGAGCGAGTAGCGTTGGGCGGGCAGCAAGGACAGGAGTGCTGCAGTTTTAACAACAGAAGCAGACGTGGCAGTGGGAAGAGGCTCAGGAGAGATGACCCTAAAGAGATGAAGACTGACAGGAAGAACCTGCATCACTTCCACGGGCTCACACCTGGTGTTTGTGCTTCAGCGTCACGGAGGCCGGCAGGATGGCAGGTTCTCCAATGAATGAGAAACAGCAGAACTCTGTCTTGGTTTCCAGTAGCCGTGTTCCTAGCAAAGAACCCGTAGCTGCCCAGCACCCGTGTTGGGGGGAGCTTACCTACAGCGGAAGAAGTGAGAGGCCATGTTTTCTCTGCGTCTTTGTGGGGTGGGAGCTGAAATGTGTACATATACACATACAACCTATTCGTATCTCTTGTTAAACCTATTTTAGAAATTAATTAAAATAGTGGTATTTATGACTGGCAGTGCATTGTTGGAATCATGGCTTTGTTCTATGTTCACCGACCAATGAGCAGTTGAAATGGGAAAGCTGAACCTCAGGCTGGGGCGGGGCCCGATTTCATGGGAGTCGAGACTTCACCCGAAACTCTCCATCCTCGTTCCATTGTTCTTTCCGCCTGTGGTTGCTGTCCCATGGGCAGCAAACCTCTTCGTTCATTGGTTACGTGTTCTGAGGGGTGATTTCCCTGGAGTCCTACTTCTAGCACTCTGCTATTGTAAGTCTGTACCCCGCCGTTCAGATTTTTCATTGACGTTTTGGGATTGTTGTTCTGTCATCATCATCATCATCACTGAAGACTAAGATTCGCCTCGGTGACTTCTGAAAGTCTTCAGGCGGCAGCCTGACTCCCTGAGGCTGTGCAAGTGGGGCCGGCCATGCTGTTCAGCTTGTCTAGTGGCATGGTTTGCTCCAGGGTAAAGTGAGTCTAGGAGGAAATGCATCTGGCTCTCTAATTTTTCTCTTTTCTAATAGGTTTTGAAATGGCTATAGTTATCAGGAGCTCTTTTCTTCTTCGAGATTTATTGCTGGTTCATCAAGCGATTTGTGGGAACTAGGAATTATCTGTCGGGTGCTAATATAATACTTCCACAGTAAACCATGACTCCTCTCCATTTACCAAAGTTGATCGCTCTAAAAGTTGTTAAATAAGATGTCAGGATCAAATAAATCAGCTGAAATTACATTAAAATCTCTGGAGTGTTTCTCATGTGGGCCTCTGGAATATTACTAGTTAGTATTTTCTATTCTGTTTAGGGCCCACAGTAACCCCTAGGTTAGACTCACGTGGAGCCGTATCTGTGATAATGGAGTTGAAATTCAGCAGTGGAACAAACATTCAGTGGGACTTTCCGCATTGCCCTGGCACATGAGCAGCCAACATTTCTGGAGAAATACACCCACACTCATTTTGCTAAGAGGCAACAGTAGAAAGAGACCCACCACATTGGACCACACCTCCATGCCCCCAAAACTCTGTAAGGGCAGAGCTGTTGAGGGGAGAGTTAGATGGTTGGAATTAGGAGTGATGAGAAGCCCTCCTCCACTCCTTTCTCTGTGGGGATTATTCCCACTGCCCCCTGAAAATCAGGGTGGGGGAAGGTCACGCAGAGCTGTGAGCAGGGCATTTTTAATGAAATGATGCCGGCATCCCATTCCCTGGCTGGATGCTGGCTGAGCCTTGCAGCCTGCAGGCTGGTGCGGCACTGCCATCAGAGGCAGGTGTGGTCAGGCACCTTCGAGAGCTTCCCGTGTGCTCTCCAGAGTTTGGAGTTTCCCGTGAGTTCGGAGCAGCGCTTGCTTCTCATTTGCAAATTTCTGAATGTGAGGTGGGATGGGGGAGGCTTTCGGAGTGGCCTCTAGTAGCAAGGCAAGAGAGGGGAACAGGTTTTCTGCCCCATCCTAACTTTCTGGAAGCCTGGGAGGAACCACACAGGCACCTCAGCAGGCTCCCTAGTTCCTGTAAAAGACCATGAATATGAGAGTCGCAGGTAGGTGCCCCAACGCTGCTCAGGTAGACATTGGTCCAACTGAGGCACTGGTCTGATCCAGAGAGGTTGGGTCATTGACCACGTGCGAAATCATAAAAGGGGACGTGACTGTCCTTTTGTGAATGGACACCCAGAAACAGGGTGAGGGTGAAGCTTGTGTACCTTCTCGGCAATGACGTATCTATCAGATCTAATCTTTGTGGAGACCACCATGTTTGCAGAGGGTCCTAGCAGATGGACCTGGAGCTACACCAGGGACACCTGCTTTTCACCTGCTGATGACCAGTTAATGACCATTAGGCCTCTGTCACCCGCACAGCTCAGCCTCAGGGTTGGGGAGAAGCTGATGAAGGGTCCCTAAATGGTCAAAGCTGCATCTCAAGCCTGTGCCAGGGAGGACCATTTCAAGGACTAAATGCGATGATGTGAAAGTCAAAGGGATGAATGGATTTGGCTTGTGGGAGCATGCCTAGTAATTTAGCTTTTCTCATTGTCCATTATCCTGATACTTTAAGGCAAGGTCAAGGGCTTGGGTTTGGGCAAAGTATGCTCTTTAATTATGGCCCTAAATTTGTAAAACCAAGGATTAAACTGATTGAAGAGAAACTTCCTGGAGTTTACATGAGTATCACATAGCAGCTGGAATAACTCACATCCAATTTTGAACTACTCAATTAAAAATGGCATTACGATAACTCCTAGGATTTAAAACAAACCTTTAAAGTGATGGAAATTTGACATTCTGTGAGCCTTTTACATTTTTTTTCCCTAAGAGGCATGGTAAAAAAAGCCAACACACACACACACACACACACACACAGAATACTATTACTACTATTTTTAGTCCCTGGGAAGCGGAAGTCGGTGAACCATCCTGGGGTCCAGTCATGGCAGACAGTTGCTTTGTCAGAATGATTTTAAATGTCACCCTCAAGGGGTGTAGGTTAGTTCAGATGCTCAACTCTCACTAACCATAATGGGACTCACTGTTCACATCTCTCTTCCTCCACACACAGCACTGAAAACTATGCTCTCACACTACTTTTGTGTCTTGTCCTTACAACTAATTTTAATGGATTTTTTTTTTTTAAGTGAAGCATCTCAGTGCAATCTTCAGGGCAATGAGATTACTAACAATTCGCTGATAAGCAGTAGGCCTTCATTCTTCGGTGTCTGATCTGCTCAGGCAGGAAGGGTTTGGGCCAGGATGGGCTCACTTTCTATACTGTAGGCTTCTCTTTTATTCTCTTTCAAATGAATCTACTTTTTTTTTTCTTTCTTCATCTCTTTTTTTCCACAGCTGAGCCTCCTGATATTATTATAACCAGTACCCAGTAGGTACTCAACACTCATGTATTTCTGAAACAACTAGAATGTTATGTATAAAAGGAGATACATATATATTCAAGGTATTTGGTGTTCTTAATGTAATTTTTAGTAACTAGCTAAAGAATTGCTTCATTTAATAAATGTTTTGTTTAAATTATGTCTATGTAAAAGCAATCTAGTTATATCAAGTGTAATAGATTTTTAAATCTTACATTTGTTTTTTTAATAAGAATATCTGCCCATTATATAAAATAAAACCCACCTATAATCTTATTAATATCTCTTGTTAAAATTTTAGTTTCTTTCTATTTTTTCATATATTTTATAACTTGATTATTTTTACCAGTTTCATTGTTGACATTTTCTGATGTTTTAAATATGTACTTAACACTGAGATTTTTAAAGAATGGACTAATATTTTAGAAATGAAATTGGTAAAACTTTATTGAAATAGAAATATACTTAACCTATACATAGTGTTTACTTTTTAAAAAAGTTTAGATTTAATTAATATATAACATTTTACTTATTTTAGGTATACAGCATAATGATTTAATACATGTATATGAGGGCTGTCCAGAAAGTATTTAGCTGTGTAATATGAAAATTAGAGGCTTTAACTGTTCTCATTATATTGACAATGGCTGGGTTTTTTTCCATTGCAAAGTGGTTACCACAGTGACTTTAGTTACCATCCATCACCACATATAGTTACAATTTTTTGTGTGTGATGAGAACTTTTAAGATCTCTCTTTAGTGTTAATTCTTGAGTGTTCATTTACCTAACTTTTGGTTATTAAAAAATACATTCGATTTGGTCACTTTAACAAATTCCCAACATGTTCTATGGCCAAAACAGAATATAAATTGCATTAAGGAATTCCCACTGTGTGGTGTGACCTTGAACCTGATAGGGTTTGGGAGGTAGGATGCTGCTACCCATCTTCAGAGGGGTGGAGAGTCTGGTTTTACTTTCCTAGTCTCAGCTAGCTGAAGTGTATGCATGTCCAGTGAATTCTCAATTTACCGGAGCCCTATTATCCCTCTCTCTATTATGACACAGCTGTAATTGTTCCTTCCTGTAATTGTTCACTGAAGCGATTCCTGTTGTCCCAGCTGAGAACATAAAATTCAGTATAATGGTGTCGCCCCATGACAGAGATCCTGCCTACAGAATCAAGTGACCATCCATTTTAATCACTTATTTAGCATTACTCGTGCAACATTCATGTATGCCGTGAGATTTTTCTAAGCATTTGATAAATGGTAAACTCGTAAGCAACCCTGTGAGTCAGGTACTAATGGTGCCTCTGTTTTATAGATGAAAGAGTGAGATACTCAGAGCTTAACTAATCTAGGCCAAGTATCTATTAAGTAGCAAAGCCAAACCCAAATGGTCTAACTTCAGAGTCCCTAACCTAAACTGGGGGTCCTGTGGTTTCTGAGGGTCCCTGAGGCCCTACAGGGGACCTTTGAGGTCTTTACTTTCCTCATTATTAACACATGTCTGTGTGGGATAATTTCTTCACACACTTGAGCCAAAAGACATGTCCTGCCAGCCTAGATATGAGATGAGAGTGAGAACGCAGCTGTCTCTTTACAAAACCGAAAAAGCATGGCCACTCTGCACACTACTGTTTTTGTTGTTTTGGGAAATAGGATTACTCAACTACTATGTCCACATATTGGCTTATTATTTTACATAAACCCATAGTTATTGAAAATTTTTCTCAATTCTTACTTCTAATGAAACAGTTTTAAGGGGTATGGCGAACAGAAAGTTTGTGAACTGCTCCTCTGAGTCTCATGGTTGTGCTTCGCCCCTCCTTTGCTCAGGTCAGATTTCTCTCGTCTTCCCTACTCTTTCCGATTTAGTTCTCACTTAAACAGTGAGCAAAGGTGTGAGGCGTATGTTCTAAATGGTAGTGGTGGTTTGGGACCTGAGCGGCAGGCAGCAGCTGTGAGGCTGAGCACTATAAACCTGGGAGCCCATGTCTGCTGTGGGTCCTGGCTGGGGCCCTCACGTGGTTCACCGCCTGGGGCAGGGGCTACTTAATGTCTTTCCAGTAGTTACCTCATGCTTTAAGTGCAGGTAATAGTATTCACCTCGTGGGGGTGTCATGAACATCATGGGATTAACATACGTAAAAATGCTTCTACTGTCCCTGGCACCGTGAAGGGTTCACATATTAGCAATCTCATTATTAAGTTTCTGTGTAGATGGGAGGGTTCTAGAGGAGTCCCATGTGATTTTGTGTTCCACAAGTTTTCTTTACTCTTTTTATTCCCCTCTTTATGAGCATTTTTAAAATTAAAGGCTAAACTTCTCTTTCTAGTTCGTTTTCCTTAACAGAGCCAGTTCTATGAAAGTGTCCCCCACAAGCCTCCCCCCTTCTTTTAATTGTATGGTTAGTTCCCTTTGCGGTGAGGTTGCTATCAGGGTGCATTTCTCTTCCTGTAAATTCACAAGCACTACAAGTCTCCCCCCACCTCCCCCTGCTCCCTGAATTCCCTCAGTTGTTTGCAGCTCACATCCCGTAAACGTATAGATTTTCCTTCTCCTCCTCACCCTGTCAGCATTGCTGTTTGTGTGTAGCAACAGGGACAGCGGCAGGCAGGCTTCCCCCCGCCCTACTCCAAGCGCCTCCCGCTGCAGCTCCCAGGTGGGTTTCCTTCTGGGCTCCAGCTCCTAGAGGATCACATTACCCTTGTCTGATGACTGGCTTTGCAAGTGCGAGCCTGTGCTCCAGGTCAAAGGTTTTCTCCCGGCACCGCTGGCCTGCCTGTTGGTTTATAGCACTCTCTCCTTTGTCTGCAGCGGTTTGCCGTCTCCCGGGCACACGGTGGCAACCAGCTGCGTTTTATCCAGCCAGCCATGCGGCCTCTGTCCACATGCTCTTCCTCCCACAGGGGACTCCTCAGATGCGACACCAAAGGGTAGGGCTGGTGTGGGCGACAGACAGCGGGGGGGTCCTTGGAGTGCACGATGCCCTTCGCATCTTTGCGTGTCTGTGTGAATGCATCGAGATGACCTCCCTTTCCAGATCCAGGGAGATTCTTCTCCTTTCACAGGCTTCCGGGCCACTTACTGACTTTGGAGATAAGATGCCTTGTGGTAACAACTTGGAGGATTTTTAAACTCCAGAGAGAATCTTATTCTTGCTATCCTGAACTGAAAAACATTTGCCTTAAAAAAAATTGTATTAATTTTTTTATGTGGTAGTAAAATCATTTTGTAGATTAAATATTTTGAACTTTGCTTATTTGGGCCATTTCTTCTGCCAAAAGAGGTAGGAGCTGACTTAAAAAATACAGTACAACAGATTTATTTTAATTGTAAGTGAGAAATTGGGGCAGAAGGAAAATATTGGAGGTATTATGTAACTTTTGACATAAAAATAAATAAGAATGAAAAAATTTCAAATTCACAGAAAATTGTAAAAACAGCTCAATGATCACCTGTTTTTCTCTCTAAGATTCATCAGCTTTACCTTCTTGATCCACCAGTGCCACATTTCTCTGTAGCTAGGCATTTCAACCCTCTCCCAAACCATCCAGCCGTAGGCTGCTGCCGCCATCAGTGGTAGATGGGACAAGGGTCAAGATCTGGGTGGATCTTACTCAATGCTCTTCTTACTAAATGTCAAAATGTAGTACAGTATTTTGCAGACACAGCTGTAAACAGGATGAGCTTGACAGGAAACCAGCTGGAAAAGTGTAGACAACTGCAAAGAAGACATCAACATGGAATTAACCAAATACGCGATGGCTGAGCCTCCCTTCCCGGAGACGGAGCCTTGGATGTGAAGTCCCTGTCTCCTTTACTTGCTGCAAGTAAATGAAAGTACCTAAAGACAACCACATCTCATTCTTGAATAGAGGGCCCCAAGCCCCAAACTCCTTGAGTTCGGTAATATCAGGACATTTCACTTCTGAGTAATTCAGTCTGTAGCTCCCAAGAATATGTGTAGCCTCCTACACAATGGCAGCACCACTGCTGCCCCAAGAAACTCATCAGTTCGATGGTTTCATCGTGTTTTCCATGCACAGACTTTCTTAATTGGCTTCTTCCTTCCGTGATACAAGAGCTAGTCAAGGTTCATATGTTGCACTTGGTTATTAAATCTGTAACACTCCCCTTCGTTCTCACAGCATTAAATCATTTGAAGATTCCCTGTAACAGTCCACCTTCTTAAGCCATCTATGCTCCCAGGATTCACCTGAGGTCAAGCATTTCTGCTGAGGACATCGAATATGTGATATTGTTTACTTACCACTGCATCGTGCCAGGGTACGTCATTTTGGGCCACCGAATCACGGTTGGCACTGCCAAGCTCGACCACTTGTTTTGATGGTGACTGTCAGATCATCCCGTTGTAAAAGGCAATGTTTTTTCTTTGTGCTTAGTATGTAGGGGGGTAATATTGCAGACCAACTCTCATTATTTGAAATAAAAATGCAAAGCTGAATTTATTATAAAGGATAATTGCTGGTGAGCCAGTCTGAGTAGGTGAAACTGGTAAGTGCAGAGTGGGGGGCTGGTAGATTTTTGGAGGTGTCAGTGGGTTGACCTGATACATAGATGCATATTAACTCATGAGAGGAAAGTTAGGTTGATTGGTTGGTACTTGAAGATGTGTGATTGGCTGATTGTCAGCAACAAAGGGCTGTCCCTGGTTGAATAACAAGTGAGTGTCAATTCAATAAGCTTCCTTCAATCTAGTTCTAGAGGCTACTTGTTACCATAGCTACGGAACCATCTGTCTTTTCTTAGGTTTATAACAACTCAATTCGCAGCTGAATATCTTGTTCTCTAATAAAATTTCTCGCATTGGTTTAGTTTTTGCATTCATTGATGATCTTTGCCCTAGTCATTTATTAATATGATATTGGACTTATAAAATGTTGGCTAGCTATCATTTTTTTCCACATTTGTTACCTGGCATTCTCCTGTAAGGAAGAACTTGACTCTTTCTTCTGCCTTTTTTTTTTAACTTCTTTACATTCTACCATTTCATATTCATATTTTCCTTCTTTTGTATTTACTGTATCATCCTACAGTAACTCGAAATAATTTCAGAATTACAATACCAGCATTTGTAAAATTCTGACCCAAAGACTAGTGGTCTGAGTTGAAAAGTTTCTTTAGAGATACCTTAGATTTTGTTCTAGTTACAGCTTGATTTGCTGAAAACACACAAAGCAATGTTTGTATGTTTGCAAAGAAGACATTTTGAAGAGTAATGACTCTTTCTGTAAAGCTCAGCACTGATGAAAGTGAGGACATGCTAGTAATTGTAGCTAATATTATTGAAGGATTACATGTGCCCAGCACTGCTTTAAGTTCTTCCCATGTTTTCTCTGTTAATCCTCATTACTGTTATCTTCTTTATTTCCAATGAAAAACTTTATGCAAAGTTACACTGATAGTAATGGACAGACACAGGGCTCTAACCAGTTCAGTCTGATGATAAGATTCTGTATCATGCATGTGTTTTAAAATGTTATTAATAAAAATAACTACTTGTAGGAGACTTCAATTAACCTATCAGAACACTTTTCATCCCTTATTGGCATTGCTTCTTGGTTTGTGTTTTACATTAGATCAGTGGTTCCCAACCTTTCCCTACGTGTGCACCTCTTTTAAACCCATTTCTATAAATTGTACCCCTTGTTTTTAAAACAGCTGTTTTTAAGTACTGACACTTTTGTTCAGTGCCTATCTTAATGTAAAATAGTGGAAATGAAATGTTAGGTAAGAAAAATGACTACACTAAAAGTACAAACCACAGATTTCATTTTACAATATTTATAACAGTTAAATATTGATAATGATAAAGTATTTAAACATTAAATAAAAAAACTATTTGAAAAGAATCATGATTAAAAGACAATACACTTTTACTTAATCAGAATTAAAATGATCAAAGAGTCTGGCTACAGATGTGTTTATATGTTTGGGGAAGTTCTAGAAATGTTGCAAATGGATTGTTCTGAAACTGTACATAATGATTGGTAGAACGGTTTGGAGGAAGGATTCATAGCCACGCCCTCACCAATCATCATTCGCTCATGGGATCTAATTTTGCAGTGTCTCCATGAATGGTGATTCAAACTTAACATTTATTGTTCTGTAACTAACGTTTTGCATTTTTTTACTTTACTTGTTTTTTCGCCATTACTGATTATTTTTCGCATACCCACAGTTTGGAAACCGGATGTGTGAGATGTAAGAACTGAGAGGTTAGAGACATGATGCTACTGTTCACTATTGACTATGTGGTGTATAGTACATGGTACTTAAATGCACTCAATGAATTTTTAATACTGGCAGTAGAGTCATGATCCCTAAGTATCAGGCATAGTGCTAGAACCTTAAATTTATTATTGTGAATTCTTAGAGCAATCATACAGAATTTCTATTACTATCCATATACAAAATAAATAGGTTCAGCAAGGTAACATGATTCTTCAAAGCCTTTTAGATAAATGCTCTGGTGCCAAAACCCAGGTGTATGTACTTATATATGCATATGTTATCTGGAGTGGTATATGTTGTCTATAATCAGGTCGCCTCCAGGTGGGTGTGAAGTGGGACTAAGGTGAGATGATTACATTTTACTATAAACATTTTCATAAAAAAAGAACAAAGCTGTAAAATGACATTTAAAGCTCAGTTCTATTGACTGTGAAGAGCATTATCGTCAGAAAATACCATTAAGCTCCCACATGTCTCCCATGGCATTGTTGATTAATTGGAAGAAAATAGGATTAAGGCTACTGTTCGTGATAGTTATGAAACTGGCTGAAAATGAGAAGTAATCAAATCTGACTTTTGTGAATGACCTGATGGCCTCTTCCAGAAAGAGCTGAGATGTGTTGGCATGAGGAGGTCACACTTGATAACCTTGGTGTTAATGTGACCAAATTAGAGCTTATTAACATTAGAGGAAAGACAATGATATTGACATTTTCATAATTTGGAAAAACACCCTGTGTCCAAGCAGGTGAACGCCACTGGATGGCAGAAATCTAAGAGTTCATCAGCGTCTTGGTCAGCACAGTCAGCAAGGGGTGAGGCAGCTCTCTGAGATTCTCTGCAGAAAAAGTAGCAGTCAGAAACAGAGCTCAAATAATGTGTTTTCCTCATTCATGGTGTGATTATCATAGAATGGTATAACTGGAAGGGACCTTGAGAGATGATCTCACCCAGAAGCGAAGGTGCAAAGTGGAAGTGGAAGAGGGTGTGGACCTGTGTAAGGTACAAACAGCTGAAAACGTTTCTGCAACTTGGACATAGAACACTTAGCTGTGGGCTTTAGGGGGGATTTTATTTCTAATAACTACCATTTATTGACACATATATTTTCTATGAGCCTTTTATATTCAGTAATGAAAACATCTCCCATTATCGAATGCAGACTTAGTTATCTGCACTTCACATATATTTAGCAAGAAAGTTGGGGTTAGGGAAGTAACCTGTTCAAATTCTCTCAGCTAGTTAGTAGTGGAGACTTGATATGAACAAAGCTGTTCTGATTACAAAAATCATTTCCATAACTACTGGACCACATCACAGACCTAGATCAAGACTTGTGCTGGGTAGCTGACCTGGTTTAGCTCTTATTTAAAACAAACAAAAAAAACCACAGTTGTGAGTTTCAGATGAATTTCTGCCCGTTGGTGGTTTTGCTTTGACTTTGTTGTTTTTCTTTGCCCCACCTGGTTTTACAGCTCAAGTTCTAAATAGAAGGAAATAGCTTTGACAGATGTCTAAGGATAACTAGAACTGTCAGTCTCTTGGGGTGATGGGAAGGAAGTAAAGAAGCAGACTCTACCCCGGGACCCCTGCTGCCTGTTGGCTCATCCTCATGATGTCACCCTGGTATACGTCGCTATTATTTCTACCCTGAACTCAAAGATCAAAATTTGTTCAGCCCTTCGAAGATAATGGAATTATTCCTTTCCTCAACCTTTGAAAAATAATTGTAAATTAAATCATTGTTAAATTTGATTTTCACAACTGGGCTTACCACAGGGCAGACAGGCTGCCCAGCTGTGTAACTAACTAATAGTTATATGATTTTAGGGAACCATTTCATCCTTTTCATAAATTATTTTTAAGGAAAATGTTTCTAAAGCATATTTCTGCTTTTAAATTAATTTTCTCCGTGATTTTGTTAATTACTTTCACATTTGGGCTCATAGTTGAATTGCAGTGATTGTGTTCTATCACCGAAGCTCTGAGAGCTTCATGAGATATTGTATTTGGCTATTCTGCTAGTAACTCTTTTATACAGTTATTTTATAATTAACAGTTGGTTGCAATGTGAAATGTTTGCGTTAGGATAATAAAGAATTTCAACTTACTCAGCAGCCTTATTGAGCCATTTTTAAATAAAAGGTGTAATAATTCTTGGCATCAGTGGTTGTGAATACGGTTGCGTAGCTGGAATTCTTATATTTTGAAACTATACCTCAAAATTCTTTTGATCATTTGTGCCATGTAGCCCCTCACTTTCTGACCAGTGACATGAAGTAGGGCTGATTTTCTGTTTCTTACAAATGGATACTGCATGCATTTGTATTTGTGATGAATAAAATGAGCAAAAGTTTAATGCTATTCATTTTTTTAACTCACAAAGCATGAAGAAAGTAAAAAAGACTGATAATCCCATACTCAGAAATAATCCCCATTAATCTTTTAAAATGTCTTTTCTTCTCATCTTCTCCTCAGCGGTTTTAAGTAAAACTAGAATAATACTCTGCATATAATATCCTATTCCTTCACATCTAATATCACAGGAGTTTTTCCTTTTCATTAAAACAGTGTTTGCTAACTTCGTTTTCAGTGGTTCCATAATGTTACATTGATTTGATTTTCCATAATTGATTTACTTCATCTGGTTTTGAATGTTTAGTTTGTTTCCAAATTTTCACTATTACAAGTCATACTGCGAACATTGTAAAATTTATGTGTCCATAATGAGAGCAGGAAAACATTTTGTTATTGCACACCCTGAGTAATATTCCTAATATGTATGAGTTTTACAAGTGGAAAAGCTATCTGTTACTTTGCATTTATTTGATTCCTGGCAATGTGTTATGACTGACCTTTTATGTAAGTTTATTCCAGTTTTACTGGTGAGGAAATGGAACTCATATAGACTAAGAAATTTGATCAGTGTCATACGACTCAGGAAGAGAAACAAGAATTGACCCCATGTTTTTCTGATTCTACTTATGTACTCAACCAGTGTTGTGTCTAATTTTGTATCATTGCCTCATAGAACCATTCCATTTTTCTTACTATTTAGGTACAGTGCCGTCAGGTATTATCGGTGTATCACCATCAGTCTAAACAGGAATAACAAAGCTCTGGATGTAACCTTCCTCAATTTTAATCTAGTGGACTTCTCAGGTGTGGCCATCTTTTTCTGTTATTTCAATTACAACTTTATTGATAGATAATTCACATACCATGTGATTCACAATTAGAAGTGTCCAGTTCAGTGGTTTTTCCTGTATCATAGTTTGTCTGCAGCTGTGGTGACCACAGACTCTTTTGTCACTGACCTTGGCAGTGACCTAGCAGTCTGTTCTGTTAGTGATATTTTAATGAGCACGAAAGACCTCTTCTTGATACATGGCATTCTTGTGCTAGGTGCTGGGGCAGTTACTGAGAAAAATGATGCATACCCTTCTCTCCAGAACTTGACAGGATCGTTGGGGGGTAAGAGCTGTCCAAACTGTGAGAAAAACAGATTCAGGATGTGGTATTTGGTTAGATGCCACACGAGGAGCCTGGCCAGGGACTTTTATTACCGGTGCCACAGGAAGGTAAGAGACTGGCATGCTGTGAGGGTCTTCCAGGGTGGCCCCTTGACATAGGGCTGTGTGCCAGCTCCGGTCGCGGTGCCCCAGCTCGTCATCTCTCAGTGATGTCTGAGAGCGACTCCTCTTGGCGCTCTTGCGAAGCCTTAGGGACCTTTCCAGGCTGCGTGGGTTCATAACTGGGAGGATTGGAGTTGTGGTTTAGTCTTTTTGTGCCCTAAGATCGAAGCCCTTCACTGAGAGAAGAAAGAGGTCCTGTGACATTCACCGAGTTAGTATCTACTAAGACTTTTGTCATGCCTGCCTCAGCTCCCTGAACCAAAGAAGGCCGTGTTCCACATTGCTGGCAGCCTAGACCTGTTTACTCCTACTTCCTCTGAAATCTTACTACCCTTCTGCTCATGGAACTGTCAATCATGGATCATCGGAACATTTGTTTACATCACGTATATATATATATATATATATACACACCTCATCTGGGAAGCCCCTTGATGGCACAGAGGCCACGCCTTAGATTTTTCTTTGACTACTTCATACCTACAAGTACTGTGTGTGTAAACACGTGATATACAGCCATATGAATAAATATGAGTACAGCGTGTGTCATCTTTGGGAACTTTATTAGTGTTCCCAAAGAGAAAGGCATTGATCCCCAAAGCATTTATCTACTTGCCATTGCTCCTTATTCTGGATCTATGGCAACTTGATCTGAAATAACTGAGGTTCCAGGAGGACAGTTACCCAAAGTGTTGGTTCAAAAGCAGATTCCTGGGTTGTGCTCTGTGTCCCAGGGACTCTGACTTAGAAAGCTGAGTGGAGGAACCTGGAATTGGAAACCAACAAATCACCCCAGACACTTGCAATGCACATCCGTGAACCAGCTTTGCGAGGCAATGGCCTAGACACTCAAGGATTAAAGAGACAATGTGCAGTAATTAATCATAATTGAGAGAGGTGGTAAAAATGCGGCTTAGTTGAGGTCTCTTTATTATAGGAAATATCTTTAGAACTGAGTAGTACAGGATAGCATGACAATCTTGTAAGGCTGGAAGTTGAATTGTTTAAATGTGTTCATGCATCTATATGATTCAGATAAGATAAATAGCATCTGTTATAACATGTTATCAAAAAATGTTAAATGTGTATTGAAATCCGGCTCCTTGGATCGTATTATTTTGTCATCTCTTGTAAGGGCTGATGAGAAATGGCTTCACAAGCAGCAGCCTGTTTTCCAGAATGGCTTGTTCTCAGTTGAGTGAGTCAGTTTGCTGCCCACTAATTCCACAGGTTGGCCTGTTAGGGCCTCTGGCTCCAAGAATCTAGTTCAGTTCAATTCAGTTTCAGTTCATCAAATCTTGAGTGTTACCTGCTATGTGCCAAGTCTTGTGCTAGATGCTGGGGATGATGTTTAAAAAGAAAAGCCAGTGCTTGTACAGTCCGTGCCAGGGCCAGGCACTGTTAGTGCGTCATGTGCAGTAACTCACTCAGCTCTCACCAAGACCTCTTACCTTGTCCTCTCACGAATAAGGTAACAGGTGGGTGGAGGTAAAGCTCTTGACCTGAGGTGGGGCCAGGATCTAACCTGAGCAGCCTGATCCTAGACTGTTTTGATATTTACAAATTTCTGTTGCAGAGTGAGTTTCCAACAATAACCAATTAAGAATATATTTAGACCATCTTGCGGCTTCTTCTTTGAGTTTAAGCCTTTTTTTTTTTTTGAGTTGAGCTTAAACTTAGTCAAAAATTGTGTAGGTGTTAAATTTCTTTGAAGTGAATTTGAACTGCTTAGATCCTAGAATGTAAAATGGTACTTGCTGGTTTTATTTGGAGAAATAATTAAGGGTCACGATTCTGTTAACTGTTTGCTCAACTTTACCTCATGCAGCAGAATACAAATATTTGACCTTCTTGACGAAGACAGATGGACTGAAGCTACATACCATGATATCATTAGGTTGTCGAATAACATCATTACTCATGATTATAAGGAATTATTCAGGTGAAATGGCAAACCCAATAGAAAGCTATTACTTGTGCAGCGAATATAGTTTCACTGTCCTTGTCATTCCAACCCCTTAGTCAAAATGAAGATAAGATATGTGTATTTATTTTACTATAAAGAATCATTAACAGAATAATTTAAATAAATGGAACCAATTATAGTTAGTAATTTAGTAAATCAGATGGTATAGCATCCAGAAAGAAGTTGGTACACTGTAAATCTAAAAAATGAACATCTTTGTTATTTATGTAGTTGTTTCATCATACAAATGCATTTTCAGTTGTGTGAAACTTCTATAATAATTAATATAAACACAAAACTATACTTCCAAAGATTTGAGAGAGGCTCTGAATTTAAAGCAGTATTTAAAGTAGTATAGTTTTTGCTGGCCTCCAGGTGTGCACCAGCTATGGCTTAGAGCTCAGTTCTGTTGGTAAAGAGAATCTATGGGAACACAACCACACTGGTGTTTTAGGTGTGTTGTGGCTGTGTCCATGCTACAGTGGCTGAGTTGAGTGGTTGTGACAGAGACCATATGGCCTGAAAAGCCTAAAACATTTACTATCTGACTCTTTACAGAAAAAAAATTTGCCAACTTCTGTACCAAGGAACTCCAGCAGAAACAGCTAAAGCATGCACTGGTTGCTCTCAAAGTAGTTGCAAGGAAGTCCCAGAGTCCATGAGGCTGAGAGAAATGTGATCGCACTTGTGATGCTGGTCCACCACGCTACACCATCAGCTTCTTTAGAAAATGGACTACCATTACAGGAAAAGACTAAATGGGCTTTCTGTGGGATGGTTTTAGAATGTTCTTGCCCCAAACTGTGATAGAATAGGTAAACCCTGAGTTCCTGCACAGCCTGACTTACGTACCTCAGTACAGAGCAAAGACCATGAAAGCTGTGCAAATGAAATTTGATGATGAATATGAGAATTTTTTTCCAAAGATACCATTCCAGAAATAATGTTAATGAAATATTTACATCACCTCCATCAAATTTAGAAATTAACTCTGTTCATTTGTTGAATTGTTAAAGAATTTTACATTTATTAGATTTCAAATATAAAAAATGTGCAAGGAATAAGGTGGCAGATACCTATATACTACACAGATTAAAAATATGTTTAACATATTTCCATATGTACTTCACATCTTTATTTTTAAATAAAAAGTTATAGATAGACCCCTTTTGCCCAACTCTCACCTTACTCTTCTTCCTATTTTTGGAGCTGTCTCAACCCTGGCACCACGGCACTGAGGCAGATACTTCGTTGTTGTGGAGGGCTCTTCGGTGAACTTAGCAACAACTCTGATCTCTCCCCACCAGATAGTATGCCCTATCCTACCTGTGACCATCAAAGATGTGTGCACATGTTGCTAAGGGTTCTCGGGACGCAAAATCATCCTCTTCGAGAACCACTGCGTTAGCAGTATTCAACCTGAAGTTGGTCTGTTTTTCTGCCTGCAGAGGTCTGTGTTTCTCATGCATCTGTATTCCCATAGAGCAAAAAGTGTTATTTGTTTAATGTCCTCATATTGTCCTTTTGGACATAACCAATTTCTTTTACTCAGCCGTGTTTCTGAGATAGAGCCACAGTGGTAAGTGAAGATCTAATTTGTCTACTTCTACTGTATTGTGTTCTGTTCTCTAGTATGTGACAGGTTAATTTCTTATTCCTATTATTTGGATTGTTTGTATTTTTTTTCCACTAAGAGAATGTAGAATGAACATTTATGCCTGTATCTCCTGGTGCATTGGTGAGTGAGTCTGCAGAATATTTACCTAGCAGTGGAATTCCCACGTTGGAAGGAATGCATTTCTTCAGCTTTGGCGAGCAGTTGTGCAATCCCAATTAAGTGATTGTACCAATTAACACTCCATAGCAATGTGTGAGAATTCCTGTTTCCCATGTCCTCATCAACACTTGTATTAGTACACTTTTTAAATGTTTTCTAATCTGGTAGATTTAAAATGTTACCTCATTATCATTTTAATTTCATTTCCCTGATTATCAGTGGAGTCTAACATTTTTCCATTTGTTCTCTGATTGTCCCTTTTTTTCACTTGTCTGTGTATTCTTTGTCCATTTCTCCATTGGGTCACTGTTTTCTTTTCTACCAGTTTATATGTTTATATTTCCTAGGTTTAATTCCTTTGAGATTATATGCATTACAAAGTATATTCTGATTGTTGTCTTGGATTTTTAGTAGGTTTATATGTGTGTGCACATATTGATAATCAGAATTTTTTTATTTTAATGTAGCCAAGTTTAATAATGTTTTCATTCACGGTCTATGCATTTTGGATCTATTTTAAGAAATTTTGACCAGTCCTGAGGTCAGAACAGTATTTTTCTATAATTTTTACCCAAAGTTATTTTTTCTTTTTCATATATGCCTTGATGCCATCTGTATACTTTTATATGTGGTTCGAATTATGAACCCACTATTTCTCATAGGATAACCAGAGTGTTCCAGTCCATTCTTTCCCCACAGACTTGACATATATGTGTCAGTTTCTTGCCTGTCCAAGTTCAGTTGATCTCTTTGAGTTTCAATTATATATTGCTTTGATTACTATGGTCTGAAGGTATCTTTATGTCTACAAGGGTGAGTTTTCCTTACTTTTCATTGCATTGATGGCCCAATCGTCACCCTTGACTCAAGTAATATTTTTTCATCTTTTCAATTTCTGTGGGAAAAACCCATTGAGATTCTTTTAAAGGAATGGCATTGTCTATGTAGATTAATTTAGGGAAATTTAACATTTTGGTGATATTGGGAGTCCCCTGCTGTGAACTCAGTATAGCTCTCCATGATCGTAGGTCTTCTTTTGTGCTTTTAATAGAATCAAGTTCTGATGTCAATAATGACTTGGATTTTTAAATTTAAATGGATATTTGTCACTGGTTTTTTTAGTTTGATCAATTTAGAGGTTAAAACTCACATTTATTTACCTCATAAACAGTGAACACAAAGCCTCATTTACTTTTTGAAATATTTTTGATAAAAGAAAAATGGAAAAAGCAATAGAAGTGGTCTTGGCCGTTTCTTCTTCATGAATATGCTTTGTTAAAATATATTTGAAGCATTAGGGTAAGTGAAAGAAGACAAACACTAAAGGCCATGTGATCTCATTTGTATAAAATACCCAGAATGGGCAGATTCACAGAGAGAGAGAGGAGGTGTCCTTGTTTGCCAGGGGCCAGCGGTGGGGTGCAATGGCTGGTCATGGGTACTGTGTTTGCACATGATGAAAACATTCTGGAACCAGACGGTGGTGAAGGTTGGGCAACATCGTGAATGCACTAAATGACACTAAATTTGGCACTCCAAAGAGTTTCAGTTGATTGATATCGCAGTTAAAAAATGTATTTGAATATATTTTTTTAAAATGGAGAGAAAGGAGTCCTAAATGGTCCTCACCCTACTCCCCAGTGAACAATATAAATGATGTCTCCATTCCAATAGAAAGTCTTAAGCAAAATGACCTTTACCTTTTGTTTTTTTAAGAAATATCCAGATTTAACTTCTCGTGACTCACAAGAACCTAAATTTTAAGTTCCATCAAACATTCCATTATGCTTTCAAAGAAGAATTTAAAAATTGGCTCCTAGAATATTTTTGAAATTAAAGCATGCTAAATATTTAGAATTTTACACACAGTCATCTCTGTTCCTATTACTTGCAGCTCAATATTTATGAGTTGTTAAAATAAAAGTGGAGGTTTTTTCTTTATGTCCACATTTAAAAGTGTCATTTTGGAAATGGCAATAAAATAGAGCATTAAAGCAAAATTAATATGATGATGTTGAAGGTGTGACATAATTAAAATGCAAATGTAAGCACACTGCTTTAAAATTGACATTGAGGCTTAGATAGTCCGCAACAGTGAGACTATTGCTTGTTGATAATTTGACTTGACAGGTTCTCTTCGCAAGTTCATTGCTTTCACCTCACCGTGTGAGCATACATTGGCATGCCTGATAAAATGAGAAAATTTAGGCAGATTCAGGAAGCTTAACATGAAACTTAATGAGTTATGATCTTCCCAGATATATGTATATCCTACTTATTAGAGAAATTTGGAAAATGCCTGCCATGTACAGATTTATGTGTTCTTGAATCTAAAATTCGCACCGTGGGCATTTTTTGTGTTGTTATGTCTACTGTCCTTAAGGCAATTTCATGTTGTTCCCTTTTCCTAAAACTACCCCTCCTCCCACCACTCCTTTAAATTCCAGCCGTCCTTTGTAAAACCTCCTCTTGTCCTCGTCCCTATGAATAGTGTTCTCTGAATTCTCACTTGGTGTTTCTCCTGGCTCTTACCATTTCACCCCGTTTGACAATTTGTGTGTACCTATGCTGTGTTCTGTGTTAGATAATTAGGTTCTTCAGATCATGTATAGTTCTCTCAGAACAAGTACAGATTAACTGACAGGATCTCAAAAGAAGAAATTATTGAAAGAACAAAAAATTAAGTGCATGATAAAAGGTATCTATGGCTATAGATAGTTAACCTAAAAATTGCCATCATTCATTTCTTAACGGTGGTGGTGGTTCATTTACTAGTTTATGCAGCCAGTTCCCGCACTTTAATACGATGATCGGGGTTCCTTAACCTTTGCTAGATCTCCACATCAATGAGAAGATTCCCAGGGATGAGCGTGGTTTTTATACTAACCCTCTGATACTAAAATGTGAGAGTTACTTAGTTGTTTGACTTTGGGGCCATGGGTAGGTATCAGCATTTTAAACTCGGAACATTTATATTCCCATATATCTACAGTTTTTCTGTTTTCTTAAATGTTGCCCGTTTTCTCCATGTACGAGGGCTGTCCAGAAAGTCTCCAGCCATCTAATTTGAAAAATAGAGGCATTTAGGGCTGAATTTTTTCTGGACAGCCCTCGTATGCACCAGGTGGTAAACTTTAGTTCAAATCAAGAATCTGGGGGAAATGCAGACTTAATCACAATAGTGTTTTAGGAGAATATGTCAAAGAATGCATGAAAACAAGTAAAACATTTTCTATTAGGGAATCTAGCATGCTATTAATTTCCAAGAATATTTATGTTGGAGATGTCAGCATTCCGGCAGAACACTTAGAGGATAATAGCTTTGCGGAAAATTGTTTTGTGTAAACAAGATTGGAAAGTTCTTTATTGGAAAGAGAATGGAAAGGTTTTAAACTAACTGACCATGTAATACAACTTCAGGAAAACTTTTGTGTTCTAATATAGCCATTAAAGCAAATATCATTGTAATGGAACATTTACTTCTGTTTCTGTTGCAATAAATTTTAAGGAAATCAATAACAACATAGAGATGAAACTGGTAGCCTACCCCAAATATCTCAGTGTTTCTGTAAAGACTTTCCTCATCTCGAATAGCTGATGGTTATAAAGTGAAATGCATTTAAATCCATGCTAAGGATGATTAAAATATCATACAGAACCACAGCACTCTAGCTGTAGATTTTCATTAAATTGACCATTAATAACTTGTGATAAAAAGGAATATTACAGCATTCATAAATTTTGTATGCAGATTTTATTAAGCTGGCATGTTATATGAATTGATTGTCTGACATCTTCTGCCTGTGGCTGAAGATAATAGTATTTCATAAGCTTTTTGTATAATCCAAGAATTCTGATGGAACTGCTTCTAGCTAGTTATGTTTTTGTTGTGGTCAGTATTTCTTTTGCCCAGCATACAATTAGAAAACATAATTATATCTCTCAGTATGGAACATGGTAAGGTTGGTTGTGTCAGCATTTCTACTATAACTTTGCTTTTTGTTGAGAGAGAAGAGTGTGTGTGTGTGTGTGTGTGTGTGTGTGTGTGTGTAGAGACAAGAAACAGTGTTAGTTCCACTAACTCTACCTTGTCTCGCTAATGAATTATTTCCTTTTTTTTTTCTTGAAATGTAAATACACTCCAGCTCACTATTGGTTAATTCTAAGATCAGCTTTCAGTAGTTACTATTTGCCTTTCAGATTTGGTAAGTCTTTTGACATGTTTCTAATGAACAACTCAGTACCATTTCATTCTGTCCCCTTACTGTCAACCCCACCACATTACCCCCCACTTTAAATCAATAGGAATCCTGAGTTTGGAAATGTGAGGAGGCCTGGAGCACAAGTATATTTTTCAGGTTAGGAGATCTAGTTTATTGCTTCTCAGCATATTCTCTTCTTTTCCTTTGCTTTGCAGTTATCTTCTTTTCAGAAGTTGAGAGTAATACAGCACAGGGGTCAAAGCATGGACCCTGGTTCCAGAAGGCCGTGGTTAGAGGCCTGAATTTACTACCTGTGCCCGTCTTTCCATCTTGGTGCTTGTATCCTCACCTGTAGATCAATGTAATGATAATACCTACCCTGTAGAGTTGTTTTGAGAATTGGCTAAATTGCATGAAGGACTTAGAGAAAAACAAAACAAAACAAAAACTCAGTAAATGCCAGCTGATATTAATACATTAGAACATTAGAAAGAGAGAGAAGAGGCAAAACTTGAATCTAGTCACATTTTTCTTCTTGAAATCAAGTCAGACAGGATTGAAATCATTGCCTAAATTGCCTCCATGTTCAAGTCTGTTGAGAGCGAGAGGTTTGAGAGCCACACCTGGCCTTGAGTATTTACAGTTTTGACCTTGGGAAAATAAATTCAGCTTTCTAAGTGTCAGTTTTCACTTTTCTAAACTGGGAATAATTATGGTAAATAAATAATAAGTTTTTAGGAATAGATGTGACTTTACACTTGGAAATAAAATATACATCGAGTGCACCACTTGAATTCAGTAGCTACTGGCTCTCATTATGGTACCTATGTCACATTTTTGTTACATTTTTTAAGTGACAGTTTTGGGGGAGAAGTGATGTAACATTTTGTACCCTTTAGTCACTAAATATTATGAAAACATTAACTTAGCATCTTTCTTTTGGCTTTGTACATACAACCAAGTAAGATGGACTAAAACCATGTCTGTGACTCATGAAAGCATTATGAACACTGATCATCCTAGCCTGTGATTACCTAATTGCTAGTAGAATATTGTCCTTTGTATTGATTTGTTTATTTCAGAGTTTTAGAACTTGGTGATATTCCTGTATTTTAAATGTATTGTGTATTTTGGTAAAAAATAAACTGGTAGATTTAGTTAATGTCTGTGGGGTCAATGTTATATATCTTCTAGGCCAGAGAGGTGTAAGAGATTCCCTAGATAGAAACTTGAGCTCAGTCACAGGGATTGTTCAACAAGGCCCCTGTTGTGGTCTCCTGATTACTTCACAAAGTTCATGTTCAAGGCAAAGGACACTGGCACTTCTCTTCATTCTTTGAGAATCTGTGAGGCCTGTCAGAGTTGCTTTAGCCTTCCCTTCACACAGACCATATGCATTTGAACTGCACAATGTTAGCTTCATAGAGGGTCTTGTAAATAATCGAAAAAGGAACCCTAATCACTTGGTATTTTTAACAGGCACTTAGAAGATCTGTTCAAATTCCTTTTGCTTTGGTTGGAGAAACAGATTCTCTGGGTAATGAGCTTAAACTCTGTTACCTGGTTACATCTTTGCAATAGCAGAAAAGGGGAAATGGAAATAGGGGGGACTGGTTGCTGTATTAATGGCTGGCATCAAAGACCTCATCATCTCTGACTTGTCAGACAAAGAACTAAACGTGAGATTCACCATTTTGTACTACAAAATATGATGGTGAAGCATTTTGAATTTATGACAGGCTTATTACTTTCTATTAGCAAGTTTGAGATAGGCAGGTGCCACGGAAAATGCCAAGCTCGAAGTACTATAATTGAAAGGCAAGTGCACGATGGAGTACTTGCAGCCCACAGAAGTATGTGCGGGCTGTCCAGAAAGTACCCAGCCGTGTGATATGAAAACTAGCGGCATGTGTGCTGGGTTTGTTCCAGACAGCCCTCGTATAACTGTGCCTATCAACTGCTACTCTTCAGATCTGGGTTTTCTTCAGACCATCTTGAGAGAATGTGACACAGAAAGTGAGATTTCCCAGTGTCTCACAGCAGAAGTTGGACTTCTTCTAACTGTTGTTTTCATGGGTAGATTCCTACTTTGGTAGTATTTCTACCTTTGATGTTTCTGACTCTGAGCAGTAATTAAACTTAAAAAAAAAAAAGACGTATGATGAAAATGCAGGAGGCAGTAAGGGTAGCTTCACCGTTCTACCTCGAGTAGTTCCTGCAACCTGCTCTGAGCATTCTCCCTGTTTGTGTCTCTGTCACGGAGAGCTCTCCCATTTGTGTTCTCAGGTCCTGGGGACAGTGTCAGTGATGGCAGTCAAATCTGCTGGTTTGACTTGCCTAGTTAAATGTCTCACTCAGCTCCGTACTGACAGCGTGTCCTTGGTGAACTCATCAGACCTTTCCAAGACTCAGTGTAAGGATTTAACGAAGTAGAATCGAGAGATTAGCCAAGGATCTGGCACACGTAGTCCTTAGCAAATATTAACTTTTATTTATGATTTACCTGGTGTTGATAGTGAGCCAGAGTGCTTGCGATGGACGTATTTAGTTAGAAATCATTTGAGGCTGTCGAAACCAGTCCCTCCAGCATTTCGGAAAAATTGACAGTCTTTTTGTGGTATTTCTCCTTTTGCGATACTTCTTTCTGAAAGAGAAATAGAACAGTGGTTTCAATTAAAGCACATTTAAATTAACTTTGTTTTTGAGAAGTTGTAGTAACTTAAAAAAATAGGCAAAATGAATGATTTTTTTAGAACTAGATGTGGACTTACAATATTTATGAGATAATGAGAAATCTGAATACTTTCTGGATGTTTAATACTCATTTTGTCATTGTTAATCTTACATGTTTTAAAAGATATATATATAGCATTGTTAATTTGTTAATTTTAGGTATTTTTAAAAGTTTTTAAGACTGGTTTTTAGAGAGGTACATACAGAAATATGTAAAGTTGAAATTATGTGATGAGTATTTAGATACAAAGATGCAGCAAAGAAGCAGGGTAGGGCGGGATGATGGGGGTTAAGGGGGTCAAATACAAGGTGACAGAAGGAAACCAAACTGCAGGTGGGGTGCACACAATAGAGTATACAGGTGTCGAGTTATAAAGTTGTACACTTGAGATTTATATAATGCTACTAACTGATGTTACCCCAATAAATTTAATTTAAAAAAATTGTAGTATGACAGTAATTTGCTTCCAAATAATACAGGATTGAGGAGTGGATTAGAGTAAGATTGGCCATGAATCGACCCTTTTTGCTAGGTTGTAAGTACATCAAGATTTATTTCACTAGTCTATATTTCTTTGGTTTTGTTTGTTTGTTTGTTTGTTTTGGTGATTCCCTGGCCGGGAATCGAACCCAGACCATAGAGTTGAGAGTGCCAAAGCCTAGCCACTGCACCATCAGGGAACCCCTAGTCTGTATTTCTGCATATGCTGAAATTCACCAAAGTAATAATAGAGAAAGAAAACCAGGTTAAGAGAACTTGAAGCCCAGTCATTATTACTAGTTATGGTGATTATATTTATCACAAGCTTTTGATCAGCCATAAGTAGGTACCAGGGATGATTACATGGATATACTGGCTGACCACTAACAGGAGTGGAAAGTGTGGAATAAAGGAGGGAAGGGTTCCCATCTATTACCATACATTGACCTAGAATATATAATTAATTTAACATTTATTGGTGAGAGAGTATCCACTGGAAGATAAGGTATGCATTGTTAGATATCTTTTTTTGGAGAAGAGGAGTGTTTTTTGCTTTGTTTATCGAAAGCATATTTTTGAAGCATAAACAGGTTTATATTTGAAGTGGTTAGGATTTACTAGCATCCAGAATATTACCTTAAATAATTAATGGAGGAGACATCAGAGCCTGCCCCTCTCTGACCTATAGATGACTAGTCATCAGTGAAAGAACTTAGTGTACGTAAGGCTTCCTTTGATGACCCTGTTGGGTCCCTTTGGAGACACCTCGTATTTGCTGATGAATCCTGAACTGACTGAGTGATGTCTGATGTTAGTCAGCTTTGGGGGAATTGTTCAGGGGATTGTGGTTGTTTGTAGTATGTAGGAGATGGATGTTTTTTATAATCAGTTCAGCTCTTAACTTTTTGTGACCTCCTATTTCATAATTAGATTATACATTATTAAAATAAATTGCACCTGCCTATGGCTCGATCTTTCTGCCTCTCTTTAATTAAAAACAAAAACAATAAAACTTTCTATTGGGCATGTCAGTTTCCGATGACCTATTTTTGTTTATGTACCCTCTTGTTTTAAGTCCTCTAGAAATATCGATTGTGCCTTCTGTCATACATGAGGAATTGCTCCTTCTCCAGCTCCTGTTGGAGATGGGGGCACATCGCGGTTCCTAGAGATGGGCAGTGGGGAGATCACAGGCGCCCCCGGCTGTGTTCTTTACGATGCTCCCTCGTGCTGCCCAGCCAAGTCTTAGACACGTGGCTGGAAAGCGTTCCAGGAGAACCCTCCTCTGAGGGAGCCGTGTCTTCCGCTCAGAGCCGGACTTGTGACTTTTTCTGCCATCTCAGTCCCATTACTGATCATAGTTTGGGGTCTGTATGTGATAAGGTGAAAGATCTGTGGGTCTCTCTATTTTCTTAACAGAGAATTTCAAGGCCTTTGATTCTAAGGACTTGTCTATTTGAAAGACTTGTTTGTCCCCCCGCCCCACCCGGGTTTTCAGTACCTCTGACCACTGTGTCCTGACACAGTTGGCATTAGAGTCTGCTCCCGTAGGCTTTGTATGTGACTAAAACTATTGGCAAATGCTCCTGGACACTGGTGCATGGCCCTGTAACTGTGATGTCAGTTAAGGGACAAAGTCATCTTTCCTTTCTTCCTCAGAGAATCAATAATGTGGTCATACTTGCAGAGACAGGCACGTCTGTACCACGGGTGGGCAGTCCATCGTTTTCTGGTCTCCTTTCTCCCGAAGGTCCCTCATGCTCTCTGACAGTGTCATCGTGAGTGTTCTACAGTCGTGCTGCCCTGGGCGTCCTTAGAGTTCTGTGGAAAACAATGTAGTTAATACCATGTCTGTTACTGGACCCTGCCTCTTGGCCCCAAAGCAATAATTGCACTGCGTTTCATTTCCATAGCACACGGGCCAGGCTATGTGGCTTGGGCTTGATACGTGGTATGATTATCCTCTGTGTCACTGGGAACTTGGAGCATGTCTTATGACTAATTTCTCTCTACTTTCAGTAGACTCTGTTGTTTCTTTTATTTTTTTATTCATACAGTAGGCTCTCCACTAACTGGAAATCAAGCAACCAGCAAAATCTCAAGCTTGAGTTCTGGTTAATGAGACTCCACTTACATTTATGTGGTAAATGAAGGCACATGCCACAGCGTAGGAGAAAGGCTACATGCAATACATGTGCCATGGTGCCTGGCACATTAATGGTGGTGGTTTTAATGGCATTCTTGTAGATGCTGCTGCTTCTGTAGCTGCTATCATCATCATCATCATCATCATCATCATCATCATTCTTCTTCCAGTGTTTTTGCCAGATTATTTTCTTGTTTATATAGAGTACAATTGATTTGCAGCAAGAGGCATTGAGAAATGACATAATCATAGTTAGATAACTAGTTCAGAAGTAACAGTGTTGTAGCAAAGCCTCCGATATTTTCAGGAAATGAAGTTCATTCCAATTTGCTCTTTCCCTCACCCTTGAATTTGTTGGCTACGATTCTCTGATACATCGACCAGGACAGGACCCAAGTCATTGAACCTGATTGTTGTTCAGGGCCCGGGCCCTGCACTCATACCACCTCGGGTCAATTCCTAGTTCCCACTTGTGGTAACTGTGTGACCTTTCCTCTCTCTGTCTTGTTTCTTTATCTCTAAATGCAGATCATGAAACTAATGCTTGTTGGATTACATGTGACAGTGACATAGATGCTCACCCAGGGCCTGGCATGTTATGAGTAATAGGGTATGTCAGTGCCATGATTTTTATTGCTGCTCTGATTATTGTGATTACTGTTACTTGTTATTAGTTTTCTTGCTCTTGTTGTGATTATTTCTACAGTGAAGACCAAGGTCCTGCCTATCACTCACCTATGAACCTCCATGCTGTGGTATGTTGCGCACTTTCTGCCTTCTGAAGTGAGCAAACAGAACTCTAACCGGACTAAGATAGTTCACCTTTCATTTACTGCATGAACAGAATGGAAGAATGCTGCTCCCTACTCTTAGAGAAGTGAGGGTGAAATCATCATAGGTTCTAGATTGATCATTAAATCAAGCTCTGAGCCTCCCACATTGGTGAATACAAATGTTTAATGTATCCTCTACTTGATTCCTGAAACACACAAGTCTATATACATGAGTGTTGTCCAGAAACAACCCAGCCATAAATGCCTCTATTTTTCATGTTACATGGCTGGATACTTTGCAGACGGCCCTTGTATATGTTTATATCTGCATACCTATAATGACTGCTGTAGATAGAAAACTTGAGCTGACCTTTTGGCATAAAATGCATCTACCCGAACAATAATCTGTGATTCTTTGCGGGAGTTCTAAAATGCCAACATTGATATGTAATATTTTAACAATAGTAACTGCCCTCATTGTGCTGTGCAGAGATCTATAGTAATTACTATGTAATGTGGTTAGTGCAGTGCCTGGCGAGATAGTACACATTCAGAATGCATAAGCTAATAATCGTATCAGAGAAGACTTTAATAGAAGACCTAACTCTGTTAGAAACCCTGAAGACAAGCGTAAACACTCAACTTCTTGCTGCATCGCTTTTCAAAGAAAAACAGCAATGACAGGAAAGGAATCAATTGTTTCCTAATTCTCTGAGTAGCCTTCATTTTTTGCAACAGCAATTTTTCTGGTTTTCTTTGTTTGATGTTGTGTGTAGAACATTCTGACCAATGAAATTGCATTCAAAGAACTGAAAAAAAAAAATAGGAAATGAACTCAAAAATCCTCAAGCAGTTCAAATTGTTTCTCCCTGCTTTAGGGGTTAAAGGTAGACTTTCTTGTAATGTCCTACATACTGCTTAATTTTATAGGAAAAAAAATAAAGGGATTGAAAAATACTGTGCTATCTATGCATAGTTTTGTGTATAGTGATGTTACTCTTTACCCGAGCCCCGTGTTCCTGCAAAAACAAGATGCAATAAAGAACGCGATCCGTGACCCTTGATGTTCAGGGAAAGCCCATATGGCTCAGGTCAGTGCCCCTCTAGTGTACCAAGGGCAACAGATCCTCCACGTGTTCCTTTGCTTGTGCCCGAACTCTTTGTGCCCTCTGACCACATACTTGCTAACTCAAAATGGACCAAATGGGCTTCTCTCCTTCTCCCAGGTCCATAAACTTGGCCTACCCTTGAGCCATTGGAATTGAGAGCAGCCCCTCCTTAGCCTCCTGAGAATTGGCAGAGCTCAGGGCAGACCTTCCCCGGATCGGGTCAGTTGTCCTGTCCTGTCACGTGCTCATGCCACATCCCTACCTGTGGCTCTTTCTAGCTTTGTTTACCCCTCCCTAGGAAAGACAAATCCTATCCACCCGACCTTTGAGGCCGCCTGGATCTCACTGTCAGAGCTCTCTTCTTGTTATAATAGCCCTCCTCCCCTTATGGTTAAGGTCATTTCACATAAAGCTTCTCTCTGCCTAAGTCTGAATTTGTTCTTAATTTGACATTGATGTTTATTCTCTCTGTGACCTGTAGCTGTGGTTTGGTTTTGACGGTCAAAGAAACGTTGAATGCTCCAAGACCCGAGTATGGTATTTCTGACACGTTAGCGCTGTTTCTCTGCTTCCCAGAAAGAGAGCATTTTACTCCCCGAAACGGTGAGGTTCAGGTATGTTAAGTAGCTTTGCAAATTGTACACACCCCCTAAATGATGGACTTGGAATTTGAAGACTGCTGTGTCTGCCTTCATGGTTTTCTAGTACCCTTGTGAGGGCTTGAGGCTATGATCATGGAGGAAACAGTAACGGTGACGACAGCTCTCCTGTTTAGTGAATTGTGTGCCGGTTCTCATGATAAGTGCTTTGTGTGTATGTTCCCATTGAAACCTAACAGCAGAGCTGGGGGGGTGATGCCATTAATATCTTCATTGTGTTTACACTGGAGGAACATGAGTTTGGGCAGGTCCACTAACTGAGCCAAGCCCAGAAAGTTGGTGTCTAAGTGTGTTTCTAAATGGCCACAAAACTGGGACATTTACCTTGTGATTCTCTAGAGCAGTGGTTCTCACCTTCCTAATGCCGCGACCCTTTAGTACAGTTCCTCATGTTGTGGTGACCCCCAACCATAAAATTATTTTCGTTGCTACTTCATAACTAATTTTGCTACTGTTATGAATCATAATGTAAATATCTGATATGCAGGATGTATTTTCATTGTTACAAATTGAACATAATTAAAGCATAGTGATTAATCACAAAAACAATATGTAATTATATATTGTGAAATATTTATTTCTAATTACAAGTAAATGAAATTTTGTCTTGAAGCATGGTGTAGCTGCTTTTAACATAGTAGTTGCTTTCAACACAGCAGCTGCTTTCTACACAGTAGCTGCTCTCTACACCTGTGTGACTGGTCCGCATAAGTACATTATGGCGCCAACCCTGTCACATACACCTGTATTTGTACGGGGTGTATGTGATGGGGTTGGCGCGATGATGTCATCACGCCGGGTGCTTGTATGTGGGCGTATCTGCATATGGGCGGACCCGCCTGGAGACTGATAGAGGAGCGGTGCCTCGGTTCCTAGGACCTTCGGAAATATGTGTTTTCCGATGGTCTTAGGCGACCCCTGTGAAAGGGTCGTTCAAGCCCCAAAGGGGTTGCGACACAAGTTGAGAACCACTGCTCTAGAAGCTGCATGGGTTCTTGGTTTCAGCCCCTCCATTCCTGCACTGCCTGTTGCAGTTCTGAGCATGCAAGTGCTCCTCCACCTCCAGCCAGCCCTTGCGGGGTGCTTTGCTTGGGTGGGTCTCTGGTGTGGATAGAGCTTCAGTTTCAAAGTAATAACCACAGTGTTAAACCTGCTTTCTATTTATGTTGAGTTCAATGTTTCTTGTTCTTTACATAAATAAATGATTGGCTAAGAAGATAATGCTTTTCAGAAACAATGGCATTTGTTACTGTAGCCAAGGAGAACAGTATTTAACAGTTCTTAGTTACTTAACTGCCCAAACCTGTAGCCTCCTCACCTGTACCATGGACTTCACCAGATACCTCATTGATTGAAGTGCTGAGATGTTTAAACAAATATGGAGTACCTGGCCCAGCGCCTGCTGCATAGTGACACATCCTCAGTTGCCTTTGCTGTTGTTATGATTAATTATCAGTTTTCATTTCCTTCCCCCAAGTGATTGGTTTATATCAAGAATTATAAATAGTGTCCTTTTCTGACATGAGCAAATTTCTGGAGGTGGTAAGTGCATATAACTCAGCTATGGCTCATTTTAACAGTCAGTTGGGTTTGCTATTAAATGTTATTTAAAAATTAGAATGTTTTCTTGAGAGCAATGCACCAAGCCTCCTGTTCCTTACTTGGACTGTTTTAAAGGTGGAGTTAATGGTTTTTTGTCTAATCATTAATAAATGCACAAACTCTAATATAAAAATGAATACTGTGGAATTCCTAGAACACTCCAAAAGACTCATTAATTTAACCCTATACAATTGGTCTATAAACATGACTGGTGTATTTATTATACATGAGTATGAAGGAAGCCCTTTGGGGCCTCCTCCACTCTGCGCCCCTATGTTATTCAGTTGATTGGGGATTCGGGAGCTTATTTTTTCATTAATTCTATAATTTTCACATTATTGTAATGTGAACACCTGTTTATTTTTCCCTGGATGATGAAAAAGCTTAACGACGGAAATCATTTAGGTTACCTGTAACGGAAGAGGTGGTTGCCTTCGGTTTTGGTGTGGGCGTGGTGGACCCCCTTGCCCTCCATCAGCCTCATCCACTTTATCTCTTTTAATTGCTGGGTGGGCCGACATGGTCATTGTCCTGATTGTGTCACGGCTGATGTTAAGGGAGAAAAATGCATAGGAATTTATGGAGATATTTTTTTCCACTTCTGAGTATGAGGTTCTGTAACTGTCTCCCAAAATCATGCCTCTGCCTCTCATGTGTCTCCCAGTATTGTTATCTACACTTTTGTGTAGAGTTAGGTTTTCATGTTCCAGTGCCTCAAACTCAGCATTTCCAAAAAAGTAAGTCTCTCGTACCAAACTCTCACACATTTTCCCATTTGTTCTATTGGATACTGGCTTTTCCATCATTATATTTTTTAAGCCTTGAAATATTCTCCATGGTCCCAGATGTCTCTCCAGGTCCTATTCATTTGCTGAGTGTCTCTCACATCCCCCTTTTCTGTTTCCACTTATGTATCCCAAGTTCAAGGTTCTCCTCTCCCTCCGCCCCTGCCCGGAATATATTACTAAGTTCCTAATTGATCTCCCTGCCTCCAACTCTCCTGAGCCCTTTAGTTAATCTTGGGACAGTGCTCTCGCAAATTAAGGGCTTTAATTACTGTTTGATTTGAATTGGGTTTTATAGAAGAAACTGGCTATCTATGTAGGGATGGGTTTTTCAGGGCTGGTACATGCCTTATAACCAGCACCTTGAGAGCAGAGAAGTTCCACGTTCAAGGGCAAATACCTATTTGTTAAATTTCCTTTGCGTCATTTACTGTAGTACACTTTGCTTTGGAAGTGACAGAATAGCTTTAGTTTTTTTTTTTTTAATGTTATTTTCAAGAAAAGGATCAACTCTGGGACACGCATCTCATTAGTATTAAAAATACTCAGTCTCTGTAAAATGAATATAATAAGAGACATTTCTATAATACGACACCAACGGAGATAGATGTCAGGTTGTCAGAAAACTTAAATGCATAATGGTATTTGAGGCATTTATTTTTCTTGCAATTTGAGATATGATAATTACTGCTATTTAAAATTTTACCCCCAAACTTAGCTTTGCTTAGATGTCTTGGGGATTGGAGGCTTTTGGACACACGGCATTTTCCTATCTTGTCAGAAGTTCTTGAAGGATTACGAGTATTTTTATATTCTTTATGAGAAAACAAAGAAGAGTTGAAAGACAGCAAAGATGACTGTTTTAAAAAGAGAACATTGTATAAAACTGCAGAATAAAAGGAGTGGGAATTTAGTTTGAAGAAATAAGTGGTCCCAAGATTGAATTTTAAAAGATGAAGTCTTATGATGCCATCTTAGCTTTAATAAGTTAGTAAAAACTACTAGTGTTACCAATTAACCCCTTTATCTGAAATTTGACTCTGCTCATTTACCAATTCAAGAGTGAAAAGTTCAAGGGCATGAACTTAACCTGGCGGCTTTTTTTAATTCATATCTAGAATGCAGGGGAACCTGGAAAGATGTATGCAGTGTGACAATTAAGTACGTGAACTCATCCTAGAAAAAGTGCTACATGCCTCATTGCTTAGTATCACTACGGTCACCTTCTAAGGACTCCCCTTGGGGAGCTGTGCACCGACACCAGCGCCTATTTCATCCTTCAAAGCAGTTTTGGAACTCCTCTGGAGTGGCCATCAGAGCTGTCGTTGTATGACCCCTGATGTCTTGAATGTCACCAAAATGTCTTCCTTTCAATATTTGCTTTATATTCTGGTAAAGAAAAAGTCACTGGGGGCCAGATTAGGTGAGTAACGAGGCTGTTTCAATACAGTTATTTGTGCGCTAGCTAAAACCTCCCTCCCAGATATGCCGTTGGAGCTGGTGCATTGTCCTGATGCAAGAGCCATGAGTTGTTGCCAAAAAGTTCAGGTCATTTTTGTTTAACTTTTTCACACAGCCTTTTCAGCACTTCCAAAGAATAAATTTGGTTGACTGTTCAGTTGGTACAAATTCATAATGAACAATTCCTCTGATATCAAAGTTAGCAACATCACTTTGACTCTTGATTTGGACTGACGGAACTTTTCTGGTCGTGGAGAACTGACTGACTTCCATTGTGCACTTTGACACTTTGTTTCAGGGTCATATTGGCACACCATGTTTCATCACCAGTGATAACACAGCCCAAAACATCTTCTTACCTCTTGGTCTTGGCAAACTTGGACTCTCTTTTGCTTTTGTTCATCGGTGAGCTCCTTTGAGACCATTTCTGCACACACCTTTCTCATGCCAAGATTTTCAGTTAAGATTTCCCTGTTTCCCTATCGATGTTTACTTGGTCAGCTATGCTTCTCATAGTCAGCTGGTGGTTTTGATGCACAATTTAAGGAATTTGTAATGTTTTCATCAGTTCTGCTCATTACTGGCTGCCCTGACCTCTCTTCATCAGTGACACTTTCTCTCCTCTGAGAAAAACATTTAATCTATTTGTATACTTCCATTTTCTTCATGGTGTTATCCCCATAAACTTGGACTAACATGTCCCTGATTTCACTTCCACTCTTGCCAAATTTAACAAGAAATGTTTGTTCGTTGCTCTAATTCAAGCTCCGACATTCTTGCGACAGCACACAAAACCACGCAACAACAATAATGAACGCCACTCAGCAGGACTGCGCCACACATCGACACAAGCACCGCTGTGAGACTCAGATAGACCAAGGTGATGACACCTTACTGAGTTGTGTGTACAGTGCTGCCTACCTAAGTGCATGGTGGCAAGTTCGCAGACTTAATTGTCAGACCTCGTATTTCTGTTCCTTGGATCATGAATTTTTGAAGGAGAGCGAGGAAGATCATTTAGTGGGCTCAGGTCTGCCCCAGTGTTGCTTATTAAGTAGGTGGTGGTTCTTCTGTTTACTTCTAGGCTTTTAAAGGACTTAAGGGGAAGTTAAGATGTTGTGGTGACACTTCTAAACTGTGCAGATAAAAGACAAATGACATGTTTCTCCCACAAAAGTTGCTTCTAATATACCTCTTTGCAGCAGTCTTGGTAGAAAGGCCATGAATCTGACCCAAAGTGGATGTTGTTTTCTTAGGTAAAGCGACACTGTCTTGTGCATAATAAAAAAAGGAAGAAAGGAAAAATGCTGTCCTTAATTGTGCCAGGCCCTGTGCTGATTGTGCAGTGTTACCACAGCAGATTCCGGTGGATAGTATTACCTTCTCCCTTTGACGTATGTGAAGCCTGGAGGGGCTGAGTAAATGGCTCAAAGTCAGAGCCTCAGCCAGCGTCCAAGTCCTTCTGATGAAAGGCCATGTCTGTGTTCATGGCCATCTCATTAAACATGCGATGACAGCTTTGCAAGACCCTAATTGTTAGAATTCAGGATTTTATGCATTTTCCCCCTAATAAGGATGGATTTAGTAAAGGTTTCCTTCCTATCTTCAAAGACAAGAGTGTGGAGGAAGGCATCGAGGGAGGGTGCAGGATATTATCACTGTCGGTGGCATTTGGTTTTGGAGCCAGTGGTTCTGATGGACAGGCTGAGCCCCATAGAGTTCTCGCCTTTGTTCAGTGGCTTGTCCAATGCAATTAAAACCTTAGAAATGTGATGAAATCCTTTTAAACCAAAGGAAGGAAATGATTTTCTTTTCAGAGAAATAGATATATTATTTTCCATTGATTTATGCCATGTTTTTTAAACCAAGCCTGATTCCCAAGAGATAAGAAAAAGAGGATTTTTTTTTCTCAACATTTGCATGAGGTCACACCTAAATACTTTTAAGTGTGAGCAAATGTCCCAGTGGTGTTCAATAATGTGATACCACGTCTGTCTCCTTCTGCCACGTACAAACAAAGAAAAGATACTGAAGACAGTAGCATCACTTTGTAAACTGTTCTGTTCACGAAGTTACCTCACATGCTCAAGTCTGAGGTGTTACTAATGGTCCCCTGTGGTGAAGTGTGGGTGGAAATTAGCTGGAGCAATCACGGCCTCAGTGCGACTCGGAGTGCAGGCGGTCATCTGTGACCGGCCCTGAGGCCACATTGAACACATGTGAAACGGCCCAGGACAGGGTCCTCATTGGTCAGTCTCCAGGGGAAAACTGTGCTGGGTCAGTGCCGATGTGGTCAGGAGATCCTCATTGGGTGTGTGTGTGTCGATGCGGGCAGAGAGGTCCTTTGGAAACACACGTGTGGCCAAGTGACCTCCCTGTCGTGACTTCCTATTAGGATAAAAACTGAACTCCTTCCAGTGGCCAGTGGGACCCTTCCCAGCCTGGCTCCCCTGAGCCTTTCCTCCTTCTCCCCTGCCCCCCGTTGTCCCCACATTGTCGCCTGTGCTCACCAACCTCCCATGCTCTCTGTCCTTGTTACCGGAGAACGAGGGCTCTTGCGTACACTGTCGCAGGGAAGAATTCGAGGACGTGCAGAATGAAGCCGTGCAAACCAAGCCAAAGGCAGCGGGCTGGCTAAAGGAACGAAAGCAGCTCCCACATAGTGGGCGTGCGCACGAGGAGGGCCCCTGCTCCGATGAATAAGGAGGCTTAGAATTTTATTCAAATGAGGGTGTGAAATATTCAAGATTTGGGGGTGACATTATAGGCATTTCCAAGCAGGTCACTGCTGTCCTCACTGGCCACTCCTTCCTGTGGGAGGCGGGATTCCCTTGTTTTCTACGTGGCCCTTGTTGGAACTGCCATGGGACACGGGGTGGAGAGTTTCTCCTGCCCACCACACTGGTGGTGCTATTATCCTCTAATCCATTAGTCAGCTGTGGCTGCACCTTCTCTTGAGACTGATCTTATCAGCTCCTTCCTTTGTTTCCTGGAACTTTCTTCTTCCTTTCCCCCCTGCCCCGCAGCCCTATTCTTTCTGCCTAAGGTACCATCCCAATAGACTGAATTTCAGTCCTCCATACTCACTGTGCCCTCTCCCCCCATGGGTCCTTTGAGGGTATTTTTACTTTTGCCCAGATGCTCTTCCCTTCTGTCTTCACCACATTTCCTGCAGCTCTCAACTCTAATGCCATTTCGGCCGTGGTGGTCCCTTTGCCTAGACCAAATCTCCAAGAGATTATAGACTCTTAGCATTTCCTTTGCAGACTTGTCTCAGCTGCATTTTGCGTTTGTTTGGTGATGCTGTTTGAGAAAGGATGGGATGTGAGGTAGGGAGCCTGGAAACTCAAGGCATACAGGTGGGCCTCAAACCAGACTCAGATTCTTAGCGGCCCTGTGACCTCTGCCTCTTCTATGAAATGGAGAGGTGCCAGTACCTCATTCTTAGCGGCGTGTGAGGATGAAAAGACTTGATTTTTAGAATGATGCCTGATGTATGGAGAGAGCTCAGTACGTGGCAGCCCCTGTTATTATTTGACTAACGACCATCCTTGCATTGCCCATGAACTCAGGTGGACAGGGAGTTGTGGACCCTTGACTGTGACTGTTCCAACATGCCTGCTGCTCTGGCAGGACACCTCACCCATGGTAGGCACCCCTTCAGTCCGTTATACTGGCGACCAGCACTGCACGAGGCGACCAGCACAAGCTTCACCCTCTGCCTGAATCAGTACTGGAGCCGTCCTGCGATTTGGAGATCCACCGCCGGCACAGAGATGTTGGCAGTTCCTACCTGGCAGTCAGGGTGCTCTCTGTACCATGGCCCCTCGTTCTGGGCCTTCAGCTACTAGAGCTGTTGCAGCGAAGGGGGCACCCTACTCGGCTTCCTGACCCCGTCGCCAGAGTCAGTCTTGTCTCGCACGTGTGTTCCACTTGGACGAAACCAGCGGGTTTCCCATTTTTATTGGGAAGCTGCCCACCACCACCACCCCTTTTTTGTATCATGTATACTCTTAGGAGGAAGTTCAGTTTATCACAGGCTCAAAGTGGGGGTGCTCGCGGTAGGGCTTGCTGGGGCTTCCCATCTGTGGGTGGGTTCTGACTGCCCTAGGAGATCTCTGCCCTAAATAAAACGACGGTCTTTTTCTAGGACGGCTGGTGGGAGACTAACTTCGATTGCTTCATGAACAAACATGGAGATGACCTGAAGAACGAAAATGCCTCCAGCCTTTTTACCTCAAATGGGGGTTCATTGGAAGTGGGGGTGTCAGGTACAGCTAAGCAGTTCTTATAGTGCTGGGGGGAAGACCCCACTGTGACATCACATACTTTTTAAGGTTACTATATAGCTGCCACCATCCACCTTTATTTTTTTATTGTTAAGTTTATTGGGGTGACGTTGGTCAGGAAAAGTTACATAGGCCCCAGGTGTACAATTCTACAGTGCACCGTCTGTGTGTTGCATTACGTGTTCACCACCTTCCAGCTTAAAGAAAGGAGATAGATGCTAAGTATGACTGAGAACAAAGTTGCAATCCATTGTATTAGTTGCTTGATTTCTTCTAGCGGAATGACTCAATATGGTAATGTCTCCAAATGGCTGCTGGGGGTTCTTTCTGTGTATGTTTACATATATTTGCATCTATAGGAGATAGACACACCCTCATCCCCAAGAGGCAGGTTTGTTTAAGAATGTTGATTAATATAGTTTAGGTCTTGGGTGGAAACTTTCTACCAGTCTAAGATTAGAAATGGTAGAACTGAATTTTTTGGTACTACTTTGTAATCAAAAGGAAAATCATAATAGAGACTTTATTCTTGAATGCCAGACAATTAGATGAAAAAAAATCAGACTTTTTTTTTTTTTTGGTGCTTTCAGAAGCAGTTCAAATAAAGATTTAATTTTTTCAGCATGAAGAAGAAATTACTTGATTGCACAATGGGATGGGGAAGAGTTTATTTTGTTTTGTTTTTTCCTTCTTAGCATGGAGGGAATTTTCTTAAGAAACTTTTTCTGTGCCAGGGTGGTTATATATAGTCTTTTTTGCAATTTTTAAACTTAATTAAAACATATATTTTCTTTAAATAGAGTCCTAAGTTTGGAATTGATGACTAAGGGTCCCTTAAATTTATATCTCCTTAAATTAATTCACTACTTGCAACATAATTTTTCTTGTGAACAAGGAAAGAAAAAATATTTGGCTGATATAGGCCATCTGGCGTTAAAATGTGGAGACTTCTAGACTGCATCCATTTTCGAGCAACTATAAGATCAGAATTCCAATGAATCCAAAACAGTAGATTCACAATTTAAACTTTAATGCTTTGGGGATTGTAAATCACAGCACATATGGGCTGATGCTTGTTTGGGGAGAAATGAATCCTCCTGGCCCACATGTAAAATTAAAGTGCTCTGTATTCTGTGTTTATTGAATGTATTTATTTTACCAAGGTAGGTCTGAATAAACAGTCTCTAGATTTTTAATCTTATTATTGGGATATTTAAAACCTGTAAAAAACAGTCTTTGAAATTATCCTGCATTATAAATGTTCAATAATTGTCCTCAACTTATAAAATTTCTCAGGAAAAGCAATGACTCTCCTTATTGTTTCCTCGTGGTTCTTTTTTAAAAATCCAATACAGAACAATGACGACCAAGAGCCTAAATTTCCTTTGGGCAGAAGCTGGGGTTCTTGTGGTTAGTCTAAAGCTGGGGTCCTTGTGGTTAGTCTAAGGACATGAGCCTCCTTTCCCCTGGATCGCACATTTGAACAGGACAGATATTTAGACAAAGATTTTCATAATTAGAATAGCCAAAAACTTTATCTTATTTTAATGTTTCTCAAAATATGTCCTGGTAAGGCTTATTCCCCAAAGGGTAAGTAGGAAAGTCCAAGCCAAGTTCAATTGTTATATCCATTGAAAGATTTCTCAACGTTCAGGTTGTTTAATATGTGAATTGTATTTTGCGAACCTACAAGAAACGGGGGAGGGCTTCTAGGGGGTATGGCTGTAACGGTAAGTGTTTTCTGAAACTCTTTTGCACTGGAATTTTTTTAAGATTCTTGTCTTACTGACTGCAGCTCCAGGGAAGGACTTGTGGGGTTGGCATGTGTAGCCTTTTTCATAAAGATTTTCCTGCATTCTCCACAGCATTAGATACTCCCTCTGCATTTTAGCATTTCTGAACCTGGGATGCAGTTCACATCATCACATGCGTGTTTTCATTCTTTAATTCTGTACAAGCTATTAGTGAATTGGTGGTGCCTTAGAATCAGGTAAATTATTAAGTAATGCAATTTTTAATTCTAATGTAGTTGTGTTCAGCGTAATTCACGTGAAGTATGATATTAAGTGGAAAGAATTGAATGAAAGGAACAAAAATGACCCTTGTTTTGTGGAAAATATGTTTATGACTCTACAACGAGCTTTGTTTTCTAAAATTTATGGAATCTGGTTAAAAAATAATAATCACTCATATTTTTGGTCCTATGGTTCTGGTCCAATGCTAAGTGCTTTACTAAAATACAGGTATCTGTGGTAGTTGTTATTAACCCTATTTTAAAAGTGAGGAAAGTTGAGACTTGGAGAGGTTCAGTGATTTGTCTGCCCTGCGAGCTGTTGAAGAAAGCGATTTGAACCCCAGGTGGCCTGACAGCCATAGCCCAGTCGTTTGCGTTCATCGAGCATTGCCATTTATTTACTTCCTGTGTCCTTTCTCACGTCTTCGCACTAGGACACACGCCACTGATTCCTTGAACTGGTCATTTTTAGAATCACCGTGGGAGCTTTTGGCAACTACAGATTCCTCTGGGGTGAGGCTTGGGAAGCAGTTTTTAAAACATCTTTTAGTGTAAGAAGTCCAAGTGATTTTGATGAAACTAGATTTGGGGATCACTGATAAGCACATTATCACTTTGCTTTCCACCCAAGATGAGAAAGTGTAATAAAATGCATCTGCACCCCACAAAGCACGAAGCGTGTCATTGAGCGTCGTGTGGCCCCGAAAGCCCACGGTCCCCGTGGAGTACCAGAAGGTTGGTGTCCTACTGCGGTTATTGGCAGGAGGTGGCCGTCAGGGTGTGCTGAAAAAGCAGATGTGCACAAACCTGCTTGGCACCTTGACCGGGAATGTGTAAAGGTGACTTCATGCCTCCTGAGCCACATGGTCCCCTTGCTGTATTAAAAACCGTTGTTACAAATCACGCCAATGTGAACGGTCACAGAAGTCAGCACACATGGCCTCTCAGTCTTCAGTGCTGATGGCAATAAAAAAGGGAGCCCCTCTAGTTGGCCTGCAAATAGCTGCAGCTTCCTTGATCAGGTCTAATCAAAGGGACAAGCCCGGAGGGACTTGGTGCCGCTGCGGCTGCCGTTAATTGAATTGCCGCAGGAGAGTGCATTAACGGGAGGTCACGTTAAATGCTGAAATCCTGGGGGCAAGGGACGATAACCAGGCGAGTTCAGAACTAGTGTTGTCCCTCAGAAGGGACTTGGCGTGACTTCGCAGAAATGAGAGCTATGTCTAAGTCAGCGTGCGATCTTGGGAGGTGAGAGCGGGGGTGAGTGTGACAGAGGGAGTGTGCAATGATGGTCTCGATTTCAGTCACGACTCGGGGGCCACCCTCACTCGAGGTATTGAAAAGCTGTGTACCCTTTCCTTTCTCTCTGACTTGCATGATTAAGTTAAAAAAGACACACCTTCTTAAATATTTGTGCTTGTAAATATATAAATGCAACTCCGTGTGTTTTGTGTTGTACAGATCCAGCTCTGAGCCAACATCATCCAGGGGCATCTGATCAAATGTGAATTAATTGAGTCCGGTGGCCTTTTATATGCCAAGCCTTTCTGCTAGTCTAGCTCATGGATTGAAATGTCTTCAAGCACATGGGTTGGGCATCGTTTGGATTAATTGATAAGTAAATGAATTAGTGCATTGCATGAGTCCATCAGTTTACCCAATTGTTAATGGTACTTAACTGAAGCTGCGTTTGGTGAGCAGGTTTGTCTAATAATGGATTTTGATCTTTTAAAATAAAATGATTATTGTTTTTTTTTCTCTTTATGGATTAATTATCTTTCTAAGATACCGGCCTAATCCTGGCCCATTTTTCCCTATTGAACAACTTCTATTAAAACAGTGTCTCTCCAGATAAACCTGTGGCTGTGAACAGAAGTCGCTCAGGGCTGTCATTTGCAGGAGATGGTCCTTGCTTTAGTTATTTCTCTCCTTGGGTTGCATCAGCTTGAGAGAAGTGCCTCTAGTATATGACATTTTTCCCATACTAGTTAAATGACTGTTTTTAGGAATCGTGATAATATCCACAAAAAGTATCATTAATAATGGAGGAAGCTTATGTTAAGTGCCCAATGTGTGTCTGGCACCATGCTAAATAAAAGCGTTATCTCATTTTAATCCTGGCGACAACCCTGCATTCATTTGTAATCGGTTCGCTTGCTTGGTTCTAGATGTAGAGACTTGTTGTTAAATAAGTTGCTGTCATCCTGTTTTATAAGGAAGGCTAGCTGGTCACCTTGTTAATGTTCATGTGAAGACTGCTGGTCTGAAGCTCAATGATGGGGGAAAAAATAAGACCTCAGAGTCTAACAGGAAATGAGTGGCCCTTGTTGTCTAGACCCTGACTCAACATTGAGTTCAGTCTTCTGTTAAAAATTGAGTGTTCTGTCCAGTTTTCCTGAAAGCCCAACCTAATTGGGGCCATACCTGAATTCTTCCTTAATATCTGGCTGCCATAGCTGAATAATTTACTTTACTTTTCTTTTTCCCACCCATGCACCCCCTCACTTCACTGTACCTCACTTCACCCCAACCCTCCTTTAGTTTGTATTTTGAATATGAGTATAGTTTTTAAAAAAATAGAAGAAAACAAAGAAAAGAAAATGTGTTCTCAAAGTGTACCTACTGTTGGAGTAGCTATGGACATGGAGTTCAAAGTCAGGTTGAGATCATGGCTCACATATGTTTAAGCTAATGAAACTTGAGTGGGTGTCTTCACCTCCCTGTGCCCGAGTTTCCTGATCTTCATAACTGTGGAATGGAAGCATCTCCCTGGAAGGCCTGTGGGAGATGTGATCACGTATGTAACAGTCTTAGCCCAGTGACTGAAACGTACAGAGGGCTCAAGAGCTGTGCGAGGAATGGTGACCCCTTTTAGAAGGTGAATTTGGGACTTAAGCATTAAATTAGGCTAAAAATTAATGACTTTCAGTGCGGTGTGATTTGTGGGCTTGAGGATTTGTGCGGTAACAATAGCAAACACGGGCCTGCTTCGTTAGTAGAACGTGCCCTCGATGAGGGTCTGATCTGAGGAGTGCTTCAGAATTTTAATTACTTGGAGGAGCATCCCAGGGTAACAGAAGTTGCTTTATGGTTGCTTTCTCTCCATGTCAAACTGAAGGCGTAATTGTAACAAATGAGCGTTCATTGGCCAAGATGTGATGCAGCAAATGAATTTATGGATAATGATAATAACCATCAGCATGGCTAGGGCTTTCTTAAGATGAAATAATCATTTACATGGACGTGACATCTTTTCTTGAAAGTTTTTCTCGAACAACACTCAGTTTATTATTATTTTTTTCTCTTAGATAGCAAAGACCTATTAGTTGACATTCTCTCCCTTGTAGTCCTATCTGTCCAAACTGAGCTATTCCAGGAAAATTTATTGACCTTCTATGGTGTCCTTATTAGCATCCTTTGCATAGCTCATCTTGGCACTTATTATAATGCACAAAGTAATAATAATATAATTATCATCTTTACAGCAGCTAAGATTCATTGAGCACACACATGGTGCCAGGCCATTCTGTTAAAGGCTTTGCATCATTGTCTCACAACTCTGTAAGGTAAGGTCTTCCATTTCTGCATTGAGGGAGAGAGGTTGAGTCATTTAACTAAAGTCACGTCGAGGACCTAAACCCTGTCTAAGTGTAGAACGTGAGTTCGTCGCCACCCCTCTCACACTTGTTTTCCTCCAGTCCCCTAGGGGTCAGTAGGGTCCCGTGACCTCTGGCTCGTGTCCATCTCACACCCTTACCTGGTACCTGGTTCCTGGCATGTAGGAGTCATCCAAGCATTGGAAAGTATGAATAAATGAGTTCAGTCCCTCTGTAGAGTGGTCCCTAGAAAGTGAAATAATTTTAACAGAACTATTTTAAAGTAAAGACCACTCCTTTGTGTCCATAGAAAATGGATTACAGTACAAGGCCAGGTTAGGAGCATGCGGATGTGGAAATTCCACAGGGCCCTTGATTGTTTTTAAAGGTCCTGTGCATTCTTTATTGGGTTAATTTGTGATGCTAGATCCAGAATTTTAGCTTATTGCACTGTACTCATTCTAAGAAGCACTTTGTTTTGTTTTGCTTTACATTTGAAAATATGCTTTTTATGTTACATTTGCTTTACATTTACATAATTTCATTCTGGATTCATCTTAGATTGATGACATTTAAAAGCCATAATTAACAGTGCTCCCCTCCAGCTTACCCCTGATTGGTGCAAAAAATAATGGTACACTGAACCATAGTTGGTTTCTTATTAAAAACATATACATAGTATATATTTTTATTTAATATTTTTTCATTTTTTGCTTTTCAGGGCACTTGATTTAAAAAAAAATCTGTTCTGGCATATCATGATCAAACTGTTCGCAATGGCATGTAATTGCATCTTTACGTACACAAGTCTGTTACTTTTATTTGGAGTGTAAGAGAGCAAAGTGCCACAGTCTTTTAATTTTGTTTTAACATTTTCTAAAGGAAGTTTTCTATTTGTGCTGTGAACTTGTAAACTTCTCACACATCTTTATATTCTTTAATTCAGTCATGAAAACTGTAGAAATGAGTCACTGTCCCTTTTCATAATTTGGAGTCAGACTTTCATATAAATTTTAGATGTATCTTTCAATGCTCAAGGCACCTGCATTTGCACTTTTAGTGCACCTTGTTTTAAAAACCATCTTATTGGATGTTAATACTATACCTGTACTATAACCTGTAAAAAATAACAATTCAGTTTATTCAAGACCATTTTAATTAGAAATATGAGCTAACCCTTCCGTGTCCAGGTGGAGGTTTACCCCTCCTGAGTACAGGGGTTGCTGAGCAAATTAACATTATAATACAAATATAAACGAGACTTTGGAGAGAATATTTAATCAACTCAAGAGAAGAAACTTTTCAAACAAGCTTCTGCACTTTACAGCTGTCTGTTAACAGTCAGAAGATTGATGTGTTCATTACTAATCACGGTTTTTGAATCCATCAAATGGGTCACTTTGATACCGTTAGCTGGCCACATTCTGTTGGTCTCATACAGATTCCGATGTCCTTTGGCTATAACAATGCTCCCTGTTGAATCCTTCCTTAAAAGTCACTAGTTAGCCACCTGCTTTCTACCCTTTAGTCATCTTGGGCACATTATAAGCTTTCCAAGTCTCACTTATTTCATCTGTAAAATGGAACCTTATTGGATTTTCTGAGACTTAATTGAGGTAACACATATGCATCATTTGCTGTAACACTAAGGAAGTAGGTCACTAATTAATAGTACAAATTAGTGCTTTTAAAAATATCAGATGTGGCTGGTGCTGTTGCAGTATAAATTCACTTACGCTGTCCCTAAAATGATGTGTGCTTAGACGACTCTCCCCACCCCAGATTGGGGTTTTTATAATGTGAGAAATCTCTCAGAAATGTAGGAATAAAATGTGGTATATTTAATAATTTCCCTCTGAGCAAAATAAACTTGTAGAAAAGTCACAAGTCTTGAAACATCTATTGGGGTTGTCACACTGTGTTATGCCTGGGATTTGGGGCTTAGGAAGCTTTTGAAGTTAGGAACTGGGTGGTCCCTGAGTCCCTGGTGGGCCTGAAGTCCGTATTATTAAGTCGTCCTCATAGTAAGGACCTCGTTCATTTGCCAAGGGCGTGATTTTTCTCTCTTCTCACATTGCTGGAGTCTAAACCTCCTGGCCCTGTGAAGTGCCCCAATGGGCCCCATGGAGTTCGGCTAAGTTTGCAATGTCTCCTGCTAGGAAGCCAGGCTTCTTTGCTTAATATTCACTTTGTTTTTCTTGGTGTTCAAATAAGCAATCTGAAATAGTTATCAGCTATACTAGTTTATCTTTGTGGAAAGTGAGATTTTCCACAGATACTCGTATTCTTTCTTTGAGTTGTGACACTCATGTCATCAATTAATAATATCCTTTGTGACATTTTATTTGCCTGGGGTTTCGCATGCACACGAGTACGTCCTCTGGAAATGAGCACTGCAAATGTATGTGTGAGGTGGCCTCCTTTATTCTTGGCCACCTTTTTTTCCTGGAAAACAGTGACAGGCCAATATATCAAAAATAAAATACACCAGATAATTGAGGAGATGGTCTCGTTCGCATTCAGACGCTTGCAGTAGGAGGAATGCTCATTAACGAGGAATGCCTCAGGGGAGGAGGAGGAAAGCTGAGATTTTATAAAATAAGGAGGTCGGGTCTTGGAACGTCCAAGGGCAGGTTGCTCCTTGGGGTTTTGGATGTCCCCCCACACACGACATGGGAAGGATTTCATGACCTTGTCTATTTCCTGGGAGTGTAGGGCTCATGGTAAGTGCCGAAAGGATAAAACTTTGTGAAAATACTTTTTAGTAGTAATAAAAGCTTATTGGCTTTTCCATTAGTTGCCATTTTTCCAGTGTTTAATTCCAAACGTTTCAATATTGTGATTGTCTTCATAGCTGGCTTAAGACCTCCTAGAAACAAGTTTCCGTTATACTGTACAAGTTACAAGTATGAATTTGAACTCTAGCCTATTGGAAGCAGTTACTTTGGAAGCAGTTTTATTTGCTTACAGATCTCATTTAAATATGAGCCTATGTGGTCCCCTCCCAATAACATAAGATTATGATGTTTCTGATCCTGCTCAATAGATACCAGCTGCTTCGTTTTTAGTATTAATCCATGTGAAGATTTGCATATTTTCATGAAAATTTTCTTTCTAATCTAGTAGAGTTTTACATGAGAAAACTTTCTTCCATGATAAGACATAGAGGTTCCTTTAGAACCCTCAACCTTTCACAGGGGTCGCCTAAGACCATCAGAAAACACACATCAGATATTTACATGATGATTCATAACAGGAGCAACATTACAGCTATGAAGTAGCAATGAAAATAATTTTATGGGGGTCACCACAACATGAGGAACTGTATTAAAGGGTCATGGCATTAGGAAGGTTGAGAACCACTGCGCTAGAATGTTCTTATTAATACCGCCCCCCCCCCACACACACACAAACTTCCGACTCACTCACCTCTCCCCTGACCTCCATTTCCCTTCACCCCCATCCAGTCTCATGTCTGTCCTGAGCTTTCTGCATTTCCTTTACCTTTCCACTGCTGTCTTGTCTGAATTGCATAGCTCTCTTTGGATCATTTCCTTGCGTATCTGACTCTCAGGCTTTCTCCACGCCAATGTATTTTGAGGTATGACTGCCAGTTCCCACCAGCACAATGGGTGCCCTACTAGTAAGTCTCACTAAAGTTCCCTCTGAAAGTCCTGGGGTGGGTGGGGGCTAACTACCCAGTTGGTAAACAGCCTTACAGTGACCCCTACCCCAGCCCCTGATGGCCCTCCCTTCCCCCTCACCATCCCTCCGTGGTCATGGACTGCATGCCTAACCTCTCACTAGACCAGGTTCACTAAATGTTTTAGCTGCTTCCTGAGATCCCCTGGATACTTGTCATATTAAAGATCAAATTTATAATATTTAACCCTACACGAACTCTTCCTTTTGACTCCCTTATTTGTAGTTTTTGCACAGAGTTCTGAACCGCTTTGCCAAGTTGTCCTTAGGGGGGAAAATACAGATGCATTTGCATTTTTAAATTGTCTTCTCTTTCCAGTGAATGAAGGAGTCTTGTTGGCCGCTCTTCCTTCCCAGAATTCCGCACTCACCAGCGCTCATCAGCGGGGCTCCCCAAGACCCACTGCTATAGCCCACCTGGACACTCCTCTCCCTCTTTGTCCCTTTGCTTCGGCTACTCTGCCCTTTGCCGTCACCATGGAAACACAGCATCTCCTCTCAGGCTCACTCCTTGGGAGGCTTAGTGGGCTTCCCCTGCCTGGTCTCTCCTGCCTTGTCCTCGTATAGTCCTGGCATCCGGATAACATGCCCAGCTTACCCTTGGCGGCGGTGGCAGCAGTGTGCGTCACGTATGTCATATGCATGTATATGCTGTACATGTGAACTGATGTTTGAATAGTTCTGGAAGTGTGTTTACAGGTCCACCTTTACAGGAACATCATAAAGCAAGTGGCTCCTTCTTTTTATTGAGGAGAAAACGGAAACTCAGGGCGTGACTTGCTCGTGATCGCACAGCTCTTCCAAAGAAAAGCCAGGAACAGGCTGTTGGCCTGCAGCCTGATGTCCTGATTCTCCTTCCTCGCATGCTTAGTAGGTGCTCATCGAAAGGCAGATATTCACGGAGAAGTTTGCAGGCAATCGAAGCAGGTGTGCGCCTCCTCCAAGACACGTGGTCTGAACACTCACGTGTAGTGTGCAGCCACATTGCGGAAGGCCACCTCCACTGACCGGACTGGGACTCTTCCCTCCCTTTTTGTATTGAGTCACTGATCTTTACGCAGCCTAGTCACTTGGGAAAGGGAATAAACCAGGTGCGTCATTTCCCAGGTCTACTAAATTACTTATTCCTTGGCGGTAAATGTCTGGTCGGAGTAAAGGCTTCTTAGCCCTCACAGCCAGTGTGTACTGTCCCCCGAGAATGAACTTCCTGGCAAGACTTAGTACGTAAACACATTTCAGCTGGCTATAAAGACTTCATAAACCATGTTCTTAGCAAAATGTGCTGGGAAGATTCATGGCTCCCGGGATGAACTAATTTTATATTTAGCTCAGAATTTGAGACAGCTAGGAAAGACACATGTTTGTACCCATAGTCACATGATTAAAGTACAGAGACCACGAGCTGGACATTAAGATGGTCAGGGAGGCCATGTGCCTAAGGACTTGTGACGTGGCGTCCAGAAACCCAGTTCCCAGACTCTAGCACACACTTACTACCTTGAGTAAATTACCAAATTGCTCTGTGCCTTACTTTTCTCATCCATAAAAATGAGAATTATGACAATACCTACCTCAGAGAGTTGTGAAGGTAAACAGCTTTGGTGTAATATCCTTGGCACAGCATCTGCCTCATACAGATAATAGTTCTTTCTTTTTTGCCATTGGTTGATACCATTTGACACTGTCCACCAAGCTAAAAGTTGTTGTTATTTATTGTTTGTTTTTAGGCTTCAGTTTCTTCTTTGTGACTCAATCTTAAAACTAGGTAATTGTGAAAATCAAGTAATTGGTTTGGGAAATACGTGTGTTCTGATTGCTGTCTTTCCACATCCCCGTCATTCGGGTGCCTGGGGGTTTGCTCTTACCAATCACACCCAGGAAGTAGAGGCTTGTTGGAGAAGGGACTAGAGCTTTCTCAGCAGGGACCCACCACCTAGTCAGTCACCATCCTAGAGGAACTCAGGTCAGCATTCACAGTGGAGATCGCACTCCAGGGCCATTGCTGAGGTCCCCACTTACCCACGTGGTGGTGAGTGGCTTCCTCCTGAGGCTGATTGCTGTAACAGGGTAGTAGCCTCCAAGGGCCCTCACCATTTGCGGTGAAGAGAATTTGTTGTTGCTCTTTTCATTTGCTTCTGCAGAGGAGCCCTCGGGACCGTTGGAGGCGGTACCGGAGTGGGGAGCCTCTGGTGCTTCTCCGCGCCTCCGGTGTGCAGCCGCATCCAGGGCCCTGCGTTAGAGAGCTGGGCTTAGGTCCCCTGGTGTCCCACCTCAGTCTCTTCTCTCTTTGTTTCAAGAGGGCTGCTTGCTGGCAAGCACGACAGTGGAGTTCTGTGAGCATTCTCATCTTGTTCCTTGATGAGCCTCAAGGTGCGTGTCCTGTCATTTCTTGTCATTACTGTATTAGATGAAACTGTTCCTCTGCCTACCGTCCATCTATTATCAAATATTTATCTAGATTCTCTCAAGTACTCTAAACTATAACATTGATTTATGGTTATTTGAAATTTCTTTGAGGCTGATGACAGATTACAAAAATTGTTCAACATATCTGTCTAAAAGGCGATCACTGAACCGAAAGAATTCGCTGATGACTTGTGTGAATCGGAATATATATTATCACATTTGCAGTCAATTCTTACCAAAATAATCCCTACATAGCTAATGTGGATTAAATGTTTACATTTGAATTTAAACCTTGAATTTCAGAATAAAAAATACTATTTCTTGGGGAAGTAGTTATATTACTGTATTGAATTAACCTGGCAACTTCTCCCTCTGGCAAAATTGGAATGGCTTGTGACAAACCAGTGCTTCTTAGAAAACAGTGGAAAAGCCAAACTCGAACAGACGTAATTTGAAGACATCGAAGAGCTGCCAAGAACACCAGGGCTCTGACAGAACAGAGAGGCAAACCAGCACTTTACAAGCTGCTTTCCCCTTCAGGGAACTTGCCAAATTTTTTGGCTTGGGATAAAAAGCTGAGAAACCAGGCAAAATAGCCTGCCTTGGAGGCTAAGAAGGCAGAAGAATTTTTGGCAGTCTCACAAGGCTAAAGATACAAACGTTGGAGTTTGGGGCTGTTCAAACAACCAGGACTCCGAGGACCATCATCTCAGACAGTATGAGGACTGGATAATTAGTCGGATCCTGGGGAGATTGGCCCCTTGAGGCATTTGCCTAATTCTTGTGCTTTGGAGGATGTGAGGCTAGGAAGCTAAGAAGCAGAAAACAAAAACAAAAACACTGAAAAACCAAAGCAGACTTGATATTCTTACAGTGCAGAGAATAAAATAATTGGAGTTCAGCCTCCATGAAGGATGAGGGATATTGGTAAACAATGGCTTTCATTCCATATCCAACTGTGTGAGCAACAGAGGCCAACAGAACCTTTCCGAACCCCAGCCCACTTTGAGTCAGCTTCATTCTGAATGGGGTGGACCTGTCCCATCCCAGGCGGCCTGTCAGAGACTGGGATGAACTTTATTGGGAGGACATTACCATCATCCAATTTCTCGGTCATTTTTCATACAGATCATCAACTTAAAATCACAAGGCACATAAAGAAATAGGACTAGGAGAGAAAATAATGAAACAGAAACAGTCCCAAGGATGACCCAGTTATCAGTGTTTCCAGAAGTGGACTTTGTCTTAGGCAAGTCCTCCCTGGTCCTTTCTGCTTTCTCTTGCCTTGCTTCTGGCTCGATCCCTTAAATTGTGTGACCTAGGCTGTGAGCATTTGGGTTTGCGGCCGCTGCTGTAGAGCAAGGAGTCCGTCTGGTTTTGTCTTATTGGGTCTCCCACCAGGGTGGTTTCTTTGCCATCAGGCGACTTTGCACGCAAAAGGCATGGAAATGTTACCAGCGATCTGGCTTTCAGATGATTTTTATTTGATCTTTTTTTTTGTTTTGTTTTTAAGAAGTGGTTGTGATGGTCTGACGGTTTTCTCTTTGCTTAGGAGAATGAAGAGGTGGTTACAGGGTGCGTCTCGATATAAACAAAAATGCCTGTTTGGGTTCTTTTGCTTTGCTTTAAAGTTTGCCAGTTTGCTTTGTGAAAGCACATCTCTGTCTTTGCCTTTGAGTTCTTTGGTGAAAAGAAAACAAAAATCTTGAGTTGCTACAGGGGAAAGAAAATAAGAAAAGCAATTTCAGATAGCCTTAAATAAAATCACACGCGGCCCTGTGAGTGGCTTCCTGGGAATGCGTGCCGTGTATTTCTGACATGGGCTGCTCACGTGTCTCCCAGACAGCACCGGGCAGGAACGAGGGGGCCTTTGTGAGCCAGAGTCCGTGAGCTGTCCCTGTCACGGGAAGAGAGCCATCACTTGCGTTCCCTTTGATAGTCTCCCATTGCAGCGGGGGCGTTTCTTTGAAGGTCAAGTCCTCCTTAAAGCGGTGGACTAGGAGAATCCCAGAGCAGACACGTGGAAGCACAGTGAGTGATATATACAGCTTACCCCGAAGGTTTTGGAATCACAGTGCCATCGAGTCCTTTTCAAAGTGTGGTCCTCAGACTGGCATTTGGCATCACTGGTGAGCTTGTTACAAGAGCAGATTCATGGGCCCCACCCAGACCTAGTGACTCAAAATCTCTGGGCGTGGGACCCAGGTAACTGTGTTCTGTCAGGCTCTCCAAGTGCTGCTTCCGTGTATTTGCCTGTGAGCACCACTGCTCTAGAGTAATGGTGATCCCTGTAGCGTCACCAGGTGGGCCAAGATCCCTGAGCCACGTCTGTGGGGATGCTGTCAGGGCCGGATCGAGGACAGGGTGCCCTGTTCACTTACCCACTTTCTAAGCTAATAGAGCTAGGCTTTCGGGGCAGTCTCTGCTCTGCCAGAAAAGCCCTGTGTTCTGTTTCATCTATTAGAGGGAATGCTTTTTTAAAGACAGTTGGGTAAGATCGTGCCTTTTCTATAGACTTCTCCACGCAGCACCAAAAGTGCTATTGATCGTGTGTAAAATTAGGAAGACGAGCCAGGCACCTCAAATGATGATAAAACAGTCAGACATTGTGAGGAAATTACATCTTTTTTGGAAAAAAAAAAAGAGAGAGAGAATCATATCTCTTCAAGAGTGACTGGAAGGAAAAAATAAATGACAGACAATAGTAATGGTACTTGGAGAAAAGAGTCAGCTTTCAGAGGGACAGTGGGCATGTAAAGCAGGAAAGTCGAACTTTGAAAGGCATTTCTTTGTGCATCCTAAAGTTAATTTTTAAAAAGAAATTAATATTATGTATATAAATCTCAAATATCACCTCTTAAAGAAATTCTTGGTCTAAGATTTCCAACAGTGACCTGGTTACATTAACCAGTTTATACGTGATTATTTTTAAAGAATGTGTCTGTATGTCATGACCACAGGTTAAATCAGTTTTTCCTGTGCCTGTTCTCTAAGGTAAACAAAACACAACACAACAAAACAAAAAAGGAAATAGTGGTTTTGAGATGATAAATTGGTTTTAAAGATGTTACTGTTTTCTCTAACCTGCCTTTTAAATGACTGACTCAGTGGCTTTATCGACAACTCTTGACTTTATCGATGACTCTTACTCCAAAGAAAACACCTTCAAGAACAGCATCTATAATTAGTGTTTAATAATTGCTAGTCATTTTTAGTAACTTCTACAATTTTGGGAATAAACTTCCTCCAGGCAACTAAGTTGGTCAACCTTAATGATAAGCACAATCAAGAAAGAATCTAGATGGAGCTCATCGGTGCTTCCTCAGATGTTGGTGAAATACTGAGAGTTAGGTGCTTTCAGTGGGCAATTGCCTTTTTTTTTTTTTTTTTTTTTTTCATTTTTCTGCTTTTGTATCTGTTCCATCAGGTAAAGATAGTGATATTGTCCAGTTCTACCTTGTTGGGCTTTGAAAGAATTCTAAGAACAAATCAACAGAAACCAAAGGTGTGAACTTGGAAGTTTCCAAGAAAGGATGCCTTCCTGTGATTGGCTGTTATGACTGAGAAGGTCAGGACATGTCGTCCTGCTGGTTGAAGTTCCCTAGTGGATCAGAATTGTATTCCAGTGTCAGCACAATCTGTTCTCTACATAAGTTCGACTTTGGTTCAGTTCTACCAAGTTGAGCACCTGGAAGGAGATGCCGGCTTCGTGTTTTTATGAGAAAGCCTGCTTTTGAGAAAATACTCTGAAATGAGAAATTCTGGAGATTTATTGTCCCATTGAATTGTAAAAACAGTCAGAAAGTCAAGAGAGAAACTACTATACATCTGAATAAATCTCGTTTGTTTGTTCAGTTATGTTTGGAGAGTCCAGGTCTGCAGCTTGCACGGAGAGGAGAAGCTGAGGAACCCTTAGGTGTTCCTTAAAAATGTGACTCACAGATAGTGCTCTGCGCTCTGTTGCCTCCATTAGATGAGACTCAAGGGGCCGGGTCAAGTTGGAACTTGCAGGGCTGTGACTAAGTGTGGCCTGTCGTGGGGCTGCAGTGGTGAAGTAGCGGGGCGAGGGTAACTTAGCCAGTGTGGGGACAGAGGAAGGGACTTAACGTGCGACGGAGAAGCAGCATAAACGTTAACACAGCTTCTGTGCATTAGGTCAGTACGCGAATCTCTTGTCCACTAAGTAAAGGGAGGAGCAACGTGCTTTGAATTTTAAACATCCAAAGAGAAGTGACTGTGTTGTCTCGGGGACAGTGTTCTTTTCAGAGATACTCTTTGTAACCCTCTTTCTATTCTAAAAGATAGTACTGCCCATCTGCCCTCCCCAGAGCATGAGAACTTACAAGGACGGATTCTTGACATCCAGCGTCAGAAGACACGTGATGCCCCGTGGGAAGCGACTGCCCTTTGCCGCCTTGCTGGGCTGCATGGTGTGGTTCTGGGGCGTAGTGACCTCAGAAGGAAGATGAGCCTGGGAGAATCACTGACTCGAGCCGTGTGACCCAGGCACCACGTTCTGAGCACCTGCCCTCCAACATTAGTCCTACAGGCCCATGTCCAACAAAGACCGGAGTTCAGAGGTGGGTGTGAACGCTTCCACTTGGAATCTCCCACCCAGGAAGCAGCCCTGCACGGCGTCACAACAGCATGCTGTGCAGAAGAAAAACACAAGTGAGAAAGGATTGCGTCTTTGGACATTTGGGGTAACAGCTGCCTAAATGAACCTATAAATTGGTTTATCTGTAAGTCGAATACGTATTTGAGTGCTTGTAGGAACAGAGATCAGAATGGTGATTACCAGGGGCTGATGGGTGGAAGAGATGGAGGAATGTTGGCCAGAGAGTAAAACTTGCAGTTCTACGGTGACTAGATTGTTCAAGATCAGTGTACAACATGGTGGTTACAGTTAATGGTACCGCACTGAATCTTTGGAAGTTGCTAAGAGACCAGTTCTTAAATGTTCTAGTCACAAAAAATAAATATGGAGTCATGAAGGTGCTAGCTAAAGCTAGCTAAAGCTAGGTGATGAACATTTTGCAATACGTCAGCGTACCAAGTCCACACGTGCACTCTGACTTCGCAGCGTTGTACGTCAGTTGCATTTCAGCTGAGCCGGGGTGGGGGACCTGCGGGCTTAGATGGACAGGCCCTCGTTTGGTGCCCGATGGTTTAGTTTGCTGTGTGACCACAAGCAGGCAGCGTATCTTCTCCGAACATTATTTACGTTGTCTATGAAATTATACCCAACTTACAGGCTTGCTGACGAAACGAGAGGAGGCATGTCATCAGCAAGCAGTGTCTGGTCCACGGTAGACGTAACACACGTCAGGGATGATGGTGGTGTGTAGTGCAGGACGTCGAGCAGGGGTTCGGTAGCTTTTGGGTAAAGAAAGGACTAAGAGAGCTTTCCTTTATTTATTTATTCTTTTCTCTCTCTAAGTTAAGTGGCTGACAGGAAGCCCTCCTAAGGTCATGGAGAATTGTGTAACTGCGTGGAGTGTTCATTTACGGTGGGGGCGTATTATACACTCACCCCTCTCCCTTGCAGATCTGCCCAGCTCCTAGGAACAGCCCCTCCCGGGCTCCCACAGTCTTGCCCACAGGTCTGTCTAAGATTCGCTGACGCCAGCTACTGATCAAGAGCGGGAGTGATGGGTTCTTAAGGTGGATGATCTCACTTCGTTTGTTACTTGGCAAAGTTTCAAGAAAGCAGGACTGAACTTGAGGTTTCCATGGGCCTCATCTGCAAACCTGGGGCAGAGATGGATGTCACCAAAATAAAATCAAGTAGGCAAGTATAGAATAGGAGGTGCACACTAGATGTTCTACTTGGAAGTTTTTTTTGTTTTTTGTTTTTTTTTTACTTTTCTGCAGTTTGTGCAGTGTCATCCATAGCATGACATTCTGTGAAGTAGATCAGCAGTTAGAATCTCCAACCAAAAGTTCTGTTCACAGACATCAAGCAGACATCTTCTGAAGACGACTGGCTTTTACAAGTCCATATTCTCTAAGAAAATGAATAAAATTGGAATGGAATTCATTTTCATGTAAAATGGCTTGTGTTTCTGAAGATGACTGAAATACCCTGATTAGAATGTTCTCCGTGAGGGCGGGTTTTGATCTGTTTGTCCACTTTTGTTCCCAGCACCTAGGACGGTGCCGGGCGTGTATGGCCAGCACAACACGCACGTGGTGATTGCATTGTTGAAGAGAAGTCGCTCGCTCTGGCATTTACTTCCACTCTGAAAAGGGACCAGAAGGAGGTCTGGGCTTGTCCGTGCCCTAAAGGCATCAGGGGTCTGGCCTCCTCACCTGTGCAAATGAAATGTTTACTTCGGTATTTCAGCAGGTGTGTGAACCATTCTTCATAAAACCAGCTGGTGGTGAAAACATTCATGTTTTATTTTTTCTTAATTACAACACGAAATGTATAATTCCCCAATACCACATCAACGCCTGGATCACATCAAGCGGGGAGCATGAAAAACTCTCTTGCCATCACGTCTCCATTTTTCATTTACAGTTCAACTGCAATACCAGCCATTGCCAGACCTGACTCCCCGGAAATGGTGGTGCCTGCATTTGTACACTTGGTCCATTCGGGATGTCGTTGAGGGACTGGGCAGTGATGGTTGGTCAGTACTTCCCCTAGTGCTTTGGCCAAAGACTGGACTGAACTGGATGGCTCATGCATCAGCACAAATCACAGAGGAGGGCCTGCATGCTGACAGCTGGCCACTGGCACTCGCAGTCGTGTTTGCTGCTGGTGGCCCTGTGACACCATTCAGTTCTCCTCCCGTGCCTCTGGTTCTGTCTGGTCAGGGCAGCTCAGTCTTGCACAGTACTCATTCCCTTTTGCATTGCCTAGACTAGAAAGCAAGGGATACTGTTTGAACCCCAGATTTATTTGTTTGGAGGCAACATCAGATAAACTGACAAAGAAAACCTCTGATGTATGTTGCAGATGAGAAAAGTGTCGTTACAAGTGATGCTTCTTTCCTTTGGTTTAACTGGAAATGTTGTAGTTAGTATAATGTTATTCCAAAAATAGCACGGTGAAGTGTAAAAACTATGATGGGAATGGGTAAGGGATTGAAGAAAAGAGTTTTTTTTTAATGGGACTGAGCCATCTACTGCAAAATGTTTCAAAATAATTAATATGCAACATTCAGGAGTAAATTGAATCGAAATTATTCTTTCTGATATCTCTTTGGGACGAAACAAGCATTTATCTTGACTAGAGTAACGCCAGTGTAAGTCTAGGCATTAACTAAAATGGTTTGAAAAGACAGTTTGAATTTATTACTAAAGCCTGACATGGAGACAAGTTACTGTACATCAGGCAATATTTTTAGTGGCAGAGAAATGTGACAATATTACTCCAGAGGTCCTTTTGGAGGACAAGGGTAGCATGATTATCCTTACCCTGGGGTCAGGTTGACGTGCACCTTGAAATTATCCCATGTGTACCCCTGCAGTCTCCCCTGCCTCCAGGATGGAGAAGGGGAAGAATGTAAGCCCTAAAGGGAAAGAAATAGTCATGGGGACCCTTGATTCCTACTGGGTATTTAACTTGTTGCCACTCTACAAGCATATAGATTTCCTTTGAGGCTTTGCTCTCAGTAGAGATGTGGAAGAGAAAATATTTATTCTCCAATGGTGAGAGGTGGCTGGTGGGGTGCAGCTTTGAAAGCTTCCCAAAGGGGAATGCAAATGTTGAGAGAAATAAAAGGGCACAGAAGAGGTGGCTGGTACCCACCAGCCGTCCTTTGAGCAATTGGTGGGCAGTTCTTCCGGCAGGTGCTTCGATCTCTCTTGACCTTAGCTTACAAGTCAAAAACAAACGTGAAACATATTTTTTAAAAGACATCATCAAACATAAACGAACATAATTCGAGGTTAGTTAGTAGCCAGAAGGCACATTGTTTATCATGGCAACAAGTTGATTTTCTTCCGATTGTATGTTCTCCCCCCGATAGAACTGAGTTACGGGCCAAGAGTGCTTGCTCTTCAAACGATACTTCTGCAGGACCCCCTGACCCTTCTCGGCTGTTTAGCTGTGAAAATTAGAAGGCATCTTTATTTGTAAAGTGGCCTGCACCCTCATTGTCTCTTGCTTATGGAGTATTGATAAGCCACCTCAAAGGCTTTTAGGAGAGTCTGTTAAGATAAAAACTGACCCGGAGAGATATATTTGGCCACTATTTTACTCTGCACGGTGTTTATCTTGGTTCTATGAACATATTATAGATAATGCATATCAGTTATCTGTATAGTACCCTGTGAACCTGAGGGGTCATCTATATAGATAACCCACATATTATTAAATACAACCCGTGTCTATTGTGGATAACCAGGATGGCTGCCTAGTCACACACACTTCACCATTCGTTCCTTGTCTTTGATAATTACAATAGCCATGCAGAATTTCCTGTTATTCAGATTAGGCTCAACACTCACTTTATTGGGCGCCAGCGATGTGCCAAGAACTACGCTCAGCTCTGAGGATTAAACATGGGGCCCCTGACTTCTGGGAGCCGTGTGCTACTGTGGACAGGTGTGGACATACCGAGTGTTTGCTCTTTCCCTAGTACAAGCAGGCGAGAGGCCCTGGGCACAGAAATGGAGCTGCTGTTCATTTGCCTCACGGTGGTCACGAGAAGGCCCTCAGCGAAGGCAGAGTCGGCATCAGTGGGCGCTCTGAGAAGACGATGTGAATTCAGTAATGGCACATGTGTCCCAAGAGGGTTGCTCATTAGAGAGTGGCCTCGGCACACGGAGCCTATTTGCTTCACTTGGGCTTTAGCTGAGAAGACCCTGCCCATGACATTCTTCCATTTCACTTCCTTTTCTGTCCTCCTACTCTTGTGCTTCAGCATTTCCGTTTTAATCTCCTCTCACTCTCCTCTTCAATGTTTGTCAGTATTTAGTAGTCAGCGTTCAGGGAGGCAAGGATAAAGAAACAATATTGCTAACGTTCTCCAAGAGTTTACAAGCTGAAGAAAGATTCAAGTCATGTTCTGATGAAGTTATCATGCAAGACATTGGTCAAGGTCACCCCCATGGTTTAGTAAGGGGATATAGAAAAAGGAATCGGAGGCTTTGTTAAGCTTTCAAGCCTGATTGACAGGGTAACAGGACCTGTTGCTAGTAGTGCAGGTAATAATTAGAACAGGCACCATTTATTGGATTGTTTTTCATGTAATCCTCATGATAACGCTGTAAGAGCAATGTTATCTCTCTCAATAATCAGATAGGAAACTGAAGCTCAGAGATGTTAAAAAATATCATGAGGCCATTGCAAATGACAGAGCTGAGATTTGAAACTTAACGTGTGTTGGACTTGGAGAGCCTATTTGAAGCAGTGTTAGTTCCATTGCCTTTTGTAGGACCTACTTGTAAGTATTTGTGATTTTAAAATAGGTTTTTGGTAAATTAGGGGAAAAGCCAGACCAGTGGTAATCGGGATCTAGATTCCACTAGAACAGAAGGCTTGCACGTGAACTGCACTGCTAAAAGCCGATAGGATTTGGTCAGTTACTGGTTCTCATTATGGAAAGGGCAGGTTTCCTGGTGATGCTCGCAAACTCCGTGTTGGAAAAATGGAGATTTCCTGAGCAGGGCTGGCCCAGCTAGGAGGAGGAGATACTTCGAGCAGGAGCTAGAAGGGGCAACAACAATGTAGATTTTGGACCCGTCAAATAAGGAGTTTGGTGCCCACACGGAGTTGACCCTCAGGCAGTAGGAAAAATAGGACATGGAGTTAAGAGGGGAGAATAGTCGAGATCTAGAGATAGCTACATACAGGCGCTTGTTAAAGCGATTCATGTAAACCAGACACATCCAACCTGCAGCCCAGGGCGGCTTTGAATGTGGCCCAACACAAAGTCTTAAAACATTATGAGATTTTTTTGTGATCTTTTTTTTTTTGGCTCATCAGCTGTCATTAGTGTTAGTGTACTTCATGTGTGGCTCAAGACAATTCTTCCAATGTGGCCCAGGGAAGCCTAAAGGTTGGACACCGCTGATCTAGACGTGATCCCTTGGGAGAGTACTGAAACAGAAAAAAACTCCATACATTTATTTAGGTAGTAGGTGACAACAGAGTCAGCGGAGGAAACAGTGGAAGCAGAGGGAAATAGGGCACGCTATGTGTCAGAATCCTATGGCTGTGTAACAAGTTACTGTCAATCCAGCGGCTTAAACAATCCCTCCTTTAACCTGTTCTCATGGCCAAGAATCTGGCATAGACACGCATTACCTGTCTTCTCTGCTGCAAGTCCCTCAGGGCTGCAATAGGGCTATCAGCTGTCTGTGTTCTTATCTGGAGCCTTGAGTAGGGAAAGGTACCCCTCCAACCTCCCTCCTGTTGGCAGAATTTACTTCCTTGTGGTTGTAGGACTGAGGTCCCCCTTACCTCGTTAGCTGTTAGGCAGTGACCACTCTAGCCCCTGGAAAGTCACTGCCACATGGCTTCCTTCCTAAGCCATTTCACAACACTGGCACCTACTTTTTCATGCGCCACAGCCGAATTTCTTTCAGGTTTTTGGATTTCTTCTGTCTGTAAGCATCCAGTCTTTTTTAAGGGCTTACTTGATTAAGTCAGACCCACCCAAGATAACTTCTCCTTTGATTAACTCAAAGTCACCTGAGTGGGTGGTGGTGGGGTGTCTCAGTCACATCTGTGGAGTTCCTCTTTGTCACATAACATAACCTAGTCCCCGAAGTGAACTCCTGCCCATGAGTAGGAGGACGGATTTGGATGGGTGGTATGCACCCTGGGTGGGCATCCTGGGGCCGTGTCACACAGTGGGAGAGGGCGGAGTCTGGCCAAGAATTTAACTTCGGACACACCACCGAGTAGCAGGAGACATGGGGATGAGGAAGAAAATCCCTTGCTCCTAGAAATCAAAATTCTGTTAACAGTGACCAAGACTAGAAAGGAGAAAATTGTGAGGAGAGAAGAATGAGTGATTTTTAATGTTCTAGGCGGGAGGATGCTGACTGATGAAAGAGGGATGTTGGATTTAGGCGGGGGGCGGTTTGCAGCGCTCTGGGCAGAATGGCAGGGGCTAAGTCAGCTTTAGAGTGGCAGGGGAATAAATGGTCATCAACAAGTAATAGGTCCATCTGTGCATGAGTCCTAAAAGATTTATCGATGAAGGCAAACAGAGAGAGGAAATTTTTACAAGGGGTTAGCAAAGTAGAGAACCATTTGTCAGATTTAATTTTTCAAATAGTGGAGACCTTAGAATGTTCATAGTAGTTGGGAAAGAATCAGGGGAAATGGGAAAATTAGCATGTTTTCCCTCAAGCATTTAAATTCTACCAGCACTTTAGGAATCTTTAGCGTGACAGAGATCTTTTCTGTTTCTCCAAAGTATTTCATTTACTTAACAGTTACATGGTACCTGTTGTGAGTCAGGCCTTATTTGAAGCTCTTTGCAAATATTATTAGCTCCTTAAAATTTTAACAACCATTAAATGAGATAGGTCATATTTTATCCCTATTATTTTAGGAAACTGAGGCACTGACAGGCTACTAACAGGTCCAAGGTCATTGAACTTACAAATAGCGGAGTTAGATTCAAACCTGGGAAGCTTGGCCCTGGAGCACTGGCATGCTTTTTCATGTGGCTTTTGCATACCTATGCCTGGTGACACCTTTTGCATTGTGAATGCTGTCTGGGGAATCTTGCCTCATGCTCCTCAAGGCACAGAATGTGGCTCCACACTGCCTTGCCTTCCCATGGCATCGTCAGTGTACCAGATGCCAATAACTGTATGAATTTAAGCTTGGGTCCTGTCACTACTTTACTTCCTCATTTCCTTTCATCTCGATTGATTATAAAATGCATGGGATGGTATATATTGGATTTAACTACTTAGCCCGTGACTATGATTTTATGGCTTTTACCATCATGATCAATCGGTGACCTCTTTGGTAAGTTTCGTGCATTATAAAATAGATCGCACCTGATTTCGAAGAGAACTGTTGCACTAAGGCAAAAGGGATGATCTCTGGTTGGCCTCTTGCGTGGGTTTTGGTCCCTGAATGACAGAGGTGCAGAGTGGGGGCCACCCTGTGGTTGAATTGTGACCAAACATTGGAGAGGAAGGTCATTTATCATTGGCAGAGGTCTTGACATTATTTCTTCCCCTTTCTGGTATTTTCTCTTTGTAAGGAATTAAACAAAATAGTTGCTTTTCTGTTAGTGCCAGCTGATAGTCATCGTTGAGCTTAGTGACCACGCCCAGTCCGTACTGATCCCTGTGCTCACCTCTCCTGCAGAATAACAGCTCTCACCCCCTGCTGCGTGTGGGCTGCCACTGGCTGCCTTCGGCCCTGTGACAGATGTGTTGCCACCGCTCTACCCTGCCCTTTTCCATGTGTTTCTCCTGCGCAGACTGGCAAGCTCAGCTGAGGTCATCCTTCCTTCCACCTCATCTGCATGTGAGGAAGGCCCCCCATTTGCCCCTTGCCAATTACAGAAGTATTTGCCATGCTGTTAGGAGTTAGGGAGAAGATAGGCTTAAGATTACTTTTTGATTTATTTGTGAACGCAAAAGGTGATGACTGATGAAATCTTCAGAGCCTGGGGATCAGTTATTTTAGGTTTGATCATCTAGATGCTCTACAGATAAAGAAGACAAACATCAGTGCTAGAAATGCCACTCACCGTGGGGGGGATCTCACACCATTCTTTTCCTTTCAGATGCTACATAAAACGTTCCTCCTCCGTGTTCTCCCTCAAAGCGCTTGTACGTGAAGTGAGTAAGCACCAAGGTGTTTACCCCCGCTGACTCTGTGGCCGCATGTGAGGACAACAAGGAGGAAAGAGCCACTTCTTTGGTTTCCCATGTATTTTGTGCGTGTGCGTGCGTGCAAATGCACCAGTGTGAGTGTGTGTGAGTACATCACCGAGCAGGAGATTGGAAACTAAAGCTTTATTTAGGATGTGGCTCTTGGAAGAAGACCAGAGAGAACACCACAGTGATCCATTTCTACCTTTAGATTTGCAGACTCGTCAAGAAATGTTTTCTGTTTACCCTCGCTCTCCATAAAACAGTATTTATCTCCCCGCACTGAAAGCTTTGAGATTTCAGCAAGTTCATTTGTCTGATCATCCCCAGATATGTTTTTCAGTATCAGCCCGTCTTTCCCCAGCATGTGCTATATTGTGAGGCACAGGCCCACCTTAGTTTTTGCTCTTCGCTTTATTGCACTTCACAGATTTTGTGGGTTTTGTCTTATAAATTGAGGGCAAGACCATCCACCAGCAAGACCACGACTCGCTCTGTTGCATGGTGTGACACCTAGCCAGCAATGTCTCTGAGGTCTGCCTGTGTAACCTGGTGATTGAGGGCACTGACCCACCATTCAGATCTTGGCTTCCAGTAGTGTGACTTTGTGCAAGTGGCCTACCCTCTCTGAGCCTCAGTGTCCTCATTGGTAAAATGGTGATAAAACGTAGTACCTACCCTTGGAGGATTATTGCACAATTAAAGGAGCTAGCATTTTCAAAGTGTAGAGGCCTGCTGCACAAATGGTTGCATGCAGGTGCTTGCTCTCACTGCTGCAGTTATGTAGAGCGCTTACAATCTGGAGAAAAAGCAGGAAGCGTCCAATAGCAGGTGTCACCGTGTCAGTTTATTTCAGTAGCTCTTTTACTTTTTGAAAGGAATGTAGTGAAAGGGACCGGGGAAGTGATTTCATTATGATATTTGGGAAGTACACTAAAAAGGGGAAATAGGTATTCACTTAATAAGAAGTTAACCATGTATTTTTTACTTTTCTCACCCTGTCCATGAAGAAGGCCATATTGGTGTGGCGTTTCCGGTATGCTCAAGGTCAGGTGCATTACTTCGGCGCACCAGGGCTGGTAGGGGAGGCAGGGGTACCCAGCTCTAATAGGTTTTGGTTACTATTTGCAGCATTCCCATAAAAGCCCTGAGGACTGTTAACCTTAAATGAAAGCAGATAGGAAAGCAGGAGGTTTGCATCTTAAACTACAAATTATTAAATGGAAGTGTTTCCCAACACCTAGATTAGGCTATTCTGGTAACACATTTCTCTAAAAGTCCTTAATACCTCATACCTATTAGTCAGAGGAAAGCTCTCATTTTCGTATTTTCTCTGGGCGATCATACAGGCATGCTCTCTAGACAGGCTGATGAGAGGAGTTGGCGCTGCTCGTCATGCTCTGTGTCTGGTTGGAGGCATCGGTTATGATGTATTATGTCATCAGCAGAAAACCCTGGTGCAGATAGTATGAAGTATAAAGGAACTTATTGGCTTGGATCGTGGGAAAATCTGAGTAGAGCGTGAGCTTTGGAATTGGTGGATTCTGTATGAAGTTACCTCAAATGTGGGTTCTTTCTGTCCCTCTGCTCTGCCACCTACAGTGCTTGCTTCATGTCATAGGATGCCTGCTGGGGGTGACTGAGAGCTTCCGTGAACACATTTTGTCCCATTCTAATATTTCTCCCCTATAATAAACTTAAAGCATTATAATGACTTTCAAGTTACAACACTACCTCGAGAGCACAGGTAGATTATTATTTTGATGGTAGAGTTCATTTCAGCTCACTAAAGAGGACATTACAGAATATCTGTATTCAAAAATGGGCTGGGTCTGCTGATACACTGCCTTGAAGGCCACATTGAGGGATTGCATCCTTAGGACAGCGGAACACCCTGGAGAAGGTCCAATAGGTGTAGGAACACGATAGGATTTTCATTATAAAAAGATCACCTGGGCTGCTGCATGGGGAGAAGATTCGTGGAGGAGATGAGTGTGTCTTTTTCTGCATTAGGGACTAAAAGCATTTTTTCCGTCTACCCCCTCGCCAGGGAAGGGCATGCCAGGTTCAGTCTTGGTTACTGCAGCCGTCTTTAAGTTGCCTTTGAGTTTATGCGAATCACAATTGATTGTCTTTCAACAATAGCAACAATAGCAAACAGCAAAGTAAAAACAAAAAGAACGTTGTAAAGAACAAATACGGATTCTTTTAGGTATTTAAGGTGTGATAAGATAGGAGAAGCGCTTTCAGAAACCGTAGAGCAGTTGTAGACGGGAACTTTGGGACACACCCACGTTTTGTCTGAGTCCTGTCCGATCTCGGGCATCCCAGTGCTGTTGTGGAATCGATCCTTTTGCACAGCCTCTCCGAGTGAACAGGTCTACTGCCTCTTCTTTCCTCGGTTGGCAGGCTTCTGCATGTACATCTTTGGAATTTTCCGTTATCACCAGTGTGTGGGCTTTGCAACATAAGATAAAGAATGAGAAGCGCTTGAACATTGAAAACTGGAAGGGTGTTGGGGCGGTGAAGTCAAAGAAAACTGACACCACATGTCAGCAAGGATAACCGAGCTGAGATTTTGACGGGCAAAACTGACAGGTGGTCAGGAATTTTAAAATGCAAAGGCTTTTCAGGTGTTGTTGGGGAGGATAAATAATTTTCCTTCTGTCCATCCATGTTTTTCTGGCTGGCCTAATAAACAAATTGATACGAGAAAGAATAACCAAATTTATTAATATACTCTCACGCTGCCTCGGAGCCCTCCAGAGAGGCCTCTCAGCCCACCCTTTAAAATAGATCACTAATCTTTTACCTTACGCCAAGCTTGCTGCCCAGGACGGCTTTGAATGCAGCCCAACACAAATTCATAAACTTTCTTAGAACATTATGAAAATTATAGTTTTTGTTTTTGTTTTTTTAGCTCATTAGCTGTCGTTAGTGTCCATGTATTTTATGTGTCACCCAAGATAATTCTTTCAGTGTGGCCCAGGGAAGCCACCGGTTGGACACCCCTGCCTCACACCCATCTCAGCACGTTGCTCCAGGCTGAAAGCACCTTACAGGGAAACTCTGTGATGATGACTGAAGTAGCCTGTCTGGCTGCCCTGGGATTTCCGCATCCATGGGGAAAATAAGTTGTGCTTTTCCAATTCTCGATTTAACAGAATGTCCTCCATTTCTACTTACTTGACCTTAAAACATTCTTAAGTGTTTGATGCTAGCTCCTAAATAAGCAAACCCTAGAAAATTGATATTAATGTGGAAAAATAATGAAAGAAAGTTAAGTTCAAAAACTTAATTTTTCTGGATTGTGCCTGGTACTATAACAATGCTTCAATAGTAATATATCACATAAACCTCTATAGTAATGGATATTGAATATAAAATAATGCTTTATTATATAATTGCACATACCCTACTGTGATTTTCTCCTAAGTGGAAATGTTTCTAGTTCATGGGGTGAAATGTAATATGTCACTGTTTAACTATTTTGCGAAAATAAAATTTCCGGTCTCTCACCATCTGATATAATCTGAAAACATCTGCACCTCTGGAATTGAACCCACTTACGTTAAAATGTTTATTGATTGAACTAAACTTCTTACAGTCAATAAGTGAGTCTGGGAGCTGGAAGCAGCCTTTCCCAGGGTGGGTTTCCGAGTCCAGAGCAGGAGTGGGGTGAGATACAGGAAGTCAGTGAGACCAGCCCGTACCTGGCAGCCGAACCGATGAAGTAGAGCAAAACAGAACGTGGAGCTAAAGCAGTGCAAGTCAGAAGCCATCTAGCAAAGACAGATATGTGGAGATGGAGGAAACAAATGGGTCCCCAAGCACCGAGCAACACTAACAAAATGCCAATGAGGAAAAGCAGTTTTTCTAGCCATCTTATCAAAACTGTCTTTGGTAAAAGCTCTGTTCTCCTTTTGCAAAAATCAAAAAGGGGAGAAAAAGGAGAAATCTTGGTTCTTTAGGGAGGTCATTGTGATGACAGGAGAGCAGAAAGTAGAGAAGAGGTAGAGATTCCAAAGCAAGGGGGACAAGAAGAGATATGAAGGTAATAAAAAGTGGGGTAGAGGGATTAACCCTGACGTGCAAAGCAGGGCATTCATTGTAAGGAAGTGGGAAACAAAGAATATTAATGCGCGTGGTTCCCCAGACAGCCTTTTACTGTACTAGATTCATAAAAGTGAGACTATGGTGTCATAGTCCAGGTGTATTTTTAATATAAAATAATATGGGCATATTGCCCCCAGCATTTCTTTGCGTTCTAACTAGCATGGGATATTATATATTTTTAAGTTTTGCCTATATGAAGTCGGACAATTAATTTTTCCTAGAAAAAGAGCTACATCCCTCATTGCTGAATATCACTACGGTCACCTTCAAAGTACTCCCCTCGGGACGCTGTGCACTGATGCCAGCGCCTAGTCCACCCTTCAAAGCCATCTTGGAAGCCTTTTTCTGAAACAGCCGTCAGAGCTGTTGGTGCGCCCAAAGTCTGACAATTAAGTTCGCGAACTTGCCATCGTGCACTTAACATTGGCAGCACTGTACAAACAGCTCAGTAAGGTGTCATAGCCTTGGCAAAACTAAAATGGGCATGAAATCCCTAATTGCAGAAAATCAAATTTATTTCAAAATAATGGACAGATGGAGATGATATTTTCTTCCTTTTACCCATAAGGACCCTGAATGTCACTGATCACAGTACTTCTAGTAGGATCGCAGACAGGACATAGTGGAGACGTCATTAGAGCATAAGGTTTTGCCAAAATGATAAGACATGCATAGACCAATATGAAAAGACAATTGAAAGTAAGAAATCAGAGAAGGAACTTTTAGCAAAAAGAATACTGGAGGAAAAAATACACTACCAGTGTGCTAATAGATCTTCAGCCACCAGGACAGGTCCACAGTCCATCTATCACCATCACCCTCCAACCACACCTGAGAACTTCAGTTGGCAACGAGGTGGTGTTTGATCACCTTGACCTGTAGCAGAGTGGAAAGATGTCGGGAAGGTACCAATCAATCAGTGATTTTATTTGGGACGCAGAGCGGTCGCGGGTTGTGGAAGGAGGAGGGAGGGGCACACTGACTCTTGCCCCAGTTTTACATTTGGCAAATTTCCTAGAAAAGGTAGCGACAGGGAATTTCACATTATGGCTATAACATGATGAAGACGATTCTAACTCATGATGATCGAGACCTGACTGTTCAAGGCACTTTCTAAACCAAGTGCCATGGAGTTAGTAAAACTTTTAACCCTCATGATAACGTTCAAAGGTCAACCACGTTAACTCCATTGTGCCAATGAGGAAGTGGCAGAGGAAATGCAGTCAGTCACCTGTCAGTGACAACTGGGCTAGGAAGTGTTGGACGTGGGGTTTGAGTTTCGGTTGCTTGACTTTAGAGCCCGCGATCTTAGTCGCTGCGCTGCGTGTTGTTGGGTGAGGAGGGACCACGCAGATCCCTTTGTAGCTGTGAATACCATGCAGGCCATTTGGGACACATACTTTCCACTGGGGCTAAAGGAGACAGAACCAGTTTACTCACAAGACCTTGCAGTTGTGTATGTTTTCAGACCCTTTCTTGTGTATGTACAAATCTAAAGGGCAACTTCATATAGATTTACATATTATTCTCACAAAATCTGGTTACCCTATGCCATATGGTCAGCGGCTTACTTTTTTCCTACTTATCATTGATATCTTTCTGTGTTAGTATGCATAGATCTTGAGTGTTCGTGATTGCTATATAATTTCCATCATGTGCAATTGTTGGTGGAATTATTTCTTGTTCATAATTTTGCTAGATTAAGTAGATAGGAATGAAGAAGGAATTCATTTCTGCCTCCAGTTCTACTCCTTTGTCAAAAAAATGGAGGAGGGTTCATTAGCTCACTTTTAATTAGCTAACTCTAAAGAGTTCAAAGCTGTTTACGTTCAATACCATTTAAGAAAAATAAGAAATATACCCTGATAATTGAGAGATATACACGAGGGCTGTCCAGAGAGTATCCAGCCCATGTAATATGAAAAATAGAGGCATTTATGGCTGGATTTTTCTGGCCAGCCCTTGTGTGTGTGTGTGTGTGTGTGTGTGTGTGTGTGTGTGTATTGAATACATGTTAATATAATTTTATACCGTATATATACACATGACATATATCATCTAATAAATATATAATTTTATAAGCTAATATACTATTTTAATATATATTTAAAATAAATAAACAGAAAAAATCCTTCTCTTGAAGTTGTTCTTGATTTCTGATTTTGCTGTTTTGTTTCATTTAAGGTGAGATACAATAGGGTTTGGGTTCATTCTGCCACCTCAATGCTGTGTAGTCTTTTAGCTGAGATCACAAGATGTAATGATTAATTTAATGCACACAGGTTAGCAGGCTTTTATAATAGAAATTGCAACAAGCGGCCCATTTGTGCCCCATACAGTACAAAGCCTGCCTGCTGTATGTGTTGAACAGGGTACATCTTACGCACGCGCTGTCCTTTGTAGGAAGGACAGACACTGGTTATCTGGAACGGTGTGGATCACGTGGGCATTCATAAAATGCTCAGTAGATTTTTGTGATGTTTGGCTGAGACCTTGTGGAAGGAGACAAACATGTAAATGAAGTCAACCTCACAGACCTCTGGGATCCATTACAGCCAGAGATGCTCTTAACACGTAATTAGCCAGGGCTGTTAATCATGTTTAACAGGTGTTGAATTGTAAACAGACAGGGTATCTGCTGTGACCATTTTCTTCTGTGATTGGGTCAGGCAAGCTAATGCTGCTTGGAGCCTGCCCCCAACCCCTGCTCTGAAATGTAACTTGACTTCGTAGTTTCTTGATGATGTCATCAGTCTTTTGATCATTGAGAACAGTGACAATCACACTGAAAATAAAGAAGGAAGGTGGTTCCCTGGTGGTGTGGTGGCTAGGCTTCGGTGCTCTCAACACCGCGGCCTGGGTTCGATTCCCAGCTCCGGGAACCACTGGAAAAAAAAAAACAATAAAAACACAGAAGGAATCTGTCTGAAAGTCCTTGGAATGCTCTTAATAAATGAGTGTCCTTTAAACTTTTTCTTTCTTTCTTTTTTTCTCTTTTTGCCTCTTTTCTCATTCAAGCCTGTATCTAATTTGTCTGTTGGTTGTTGAGATATAAATCCAAACATTTGTGAATAGCAGGTAATGCGACTACTCAGAAAACGGACTACTTCGTCTGGGATCACAGGATGTCCCAGCAGAAGTGACCCATCACACCCTTTTAGACACGTTCTCAGTGCTGCAGTAGTGCGAGAGCTAAAACCTCTATTCTCTAATTCTCATTTCAGGTCTTTCCATTGCTTTCCCACAAATCTAGTCCCCTCGTACAGAGTGAAAGTAATGCAGGTAGAATGTACCCTTTTACACCCTGAGTCTCATCCTGGTCTCCCCTTCCTATCCCTGCAATCAAATCTGTGCCAGTTTTTTCAAACTTTTGGAACAAATGTATTTGCATGTCCATAGAACTTTCAGTAGAAAACATTGTAAGCAGAATTGTTTTGCTTTTGTTTTTAGCTAATGGAATAGAATGTTCTTGAGTCTTTTTTTATTAGTATAGTATCTTTAGAATTACTTTGTTGGTTTTTATTTTTTTCACCAGCATTGCATTTCAGACTATAGATACAGCACAGTTTATGTAGCCATTCCCCTGTTGAGAAACTGATGAGGGTTTCCAGGTTTTCACGGCTTTGACTCACGTCTTGGTCCGTGCCTCCTCGCTCGCACGTGTGAGGATCGCTTCTGAGGCAGCCAAACCCAGCTGTTCCTGTGTGGCTCATGGTCTAAGAATTGTTTTTACTGCTTTAAATGATTGAAAGGATCAAAAGTTGAATAAGATTTCTTGACTTGGGAAAATGATATGAAATTCAAATATTACTCTCAATAAATAAACTTTTATAGGAATGCAGCCATGGCAATTCATGTATGTGCTGGCTGTGGCTGCTGTTGTTTTTTTTTTTTTAAGGGTTTCCAACTAGTAGTTTTAATTTGGTTTCCAGTATTAGCATCAGTGATACTGAAGTAATTCGGGCAAATGTATCACATAAATACATCAGAGAAAAAACTCAGTGTATCAGGCATGTCTCACACTCCAGCAAACGGACGTGAGAGCAGAGGACAAAGTCAGCAGCGCACACGCCGAGTGTTTTTTGCCATACTTACTTCAAAAAGTCTGCCCCTCCCTGGCACATACTTAATTTTGTTTACTGTATAAGAAGGTCAAAATTCCATTCACTGCCCCCGAGCTACATTTTTAAAAATGTGTGCTTAGTTCTTTTAAATAATTTCCCCCCCAAAGCACAAAATGCATTGGAATTGTGTGACACTGACTTCTGGCACACCGCGAGGTGACCACCGTCCAGACCTGGCAAAGCGCTCTGCAAGTCCTCTCGCCGCATGTGACCTTGGCCAAGGTCATTGTTCCACTCCATACAGCAGGGCGACTGAGGGTTTCAAGGACCAGCGGGCACCTGGTGAGGATGCATCTGCCTGGCCACCTGCCAGTGAGCAGAGGCCACCAACTTAGGTCCCCGAAGCTTGAGAATGGGTGGACTCAAAAGGGCAGGACCAGCCCCCCACTCTCTGCCTGAGCCCCGCCACTTTCTGGGAGAGGTAGTGCTTGTTTCTAGCATGTTCTCTGACTTGCGCTGCAAAGGCTGTCCCCCAAAGGCTGCTTGTCCCAGACAGTTAACACCTTGGAGACAGGAACCTGGCCCCACTTTAACCAGTAACATCCCAAACTCAACAATGGGAGACGCTTCTCAAAGTCAGCAGGAGGCCACGTGTGAGAGTCTGAGGCTCTGGGGGTCAGGGAGGGTAGGAGGTTGGGTCCTGGGGTCCCCACACTGCCTCCAGGCCAACGGCAGCATCGGTGGCACAGGAGACCTAGTCCAGAGGACTGGTGGCCAAGGGCAGCGTGGGCCAAGATGGGAGTAGGGGTGGGGACATGTCTTTTAAGGGGCATAAGAAGCCTATAGCTGCTTTTGAATTACAACACCTGACGTGTTTCTGCAGAGACTGTATGGCTCACAAAGCCTAAAGTATTTACCATTTGTCCCTTTTCAGGAAAACATTACTGACTTCTGTTCTTAGGTCAGTATGAAGAAATAAAATTTGTGATCACAGCATTAAAAATGAAAATTAACCAACTACCAACCTTCCCTTTAAATGCAGTGTGTGTGGGAGAATACTTTTCTATACATCTGCATCATTGCTTGTTTTTTTTTTATATATTGTCAGAGTTGACTCTTTTCCCCCTTTTATGGGGGTTCAGTGGTATTTTGCTATTCAATTTATTTTTGCTCTTTCCCGATTTTGATACGGTTGGCCATCTTTTCATAGGTTTCATGGCCTATTGTTTCTTTTGTCTGTTTTTGTAACTGCATCACATGCCTATTAGAGGTAATACTTTAATAAACAAGAAGTGGGAATCACACTCCCTGAACCTCTATGTGTGAGCTACTATGCTAAGTGTTTCACATGTTATATAAGCATCACCGCAACTCCGGAGATAACTACTAACATCATCTCATTTTCTAGGTGAGGAACCTCAGGCTCAGAGAGGTTAAATCACTAACCCGTATTCATGCAGCTGATGTGTGATCAAGACAGGTGCATTTGCTTTCTTGTTTGTTTTTTAATACAGGAGACTTTTGTCTCTAGTCTCCAAACTTAACTGCTAAACATTCTGCCTCTGAGACTAGTGGAGGATCAATAGGTCAAGCAAAATATTAGTAGAATAAAAACTTCAAGGTAGGGATTCCATTCTTGATTCCTGCCCTTGATTGTGTGGCACCTGTGACTATCCAAGAACCTTCCAAAGTCTCAACCTTGCTTCTCTTTCACTGAGAAGTCTTAGGTCACATGCTACTTTAGGAGGATCTCTGACTGCCAGAAAAACCACTTAATGAGTGCTACAGCTTCCCAGAGGCTGGCACTCGTGAGCTCAGGGTAGTCAAAGCAGAGTAGATCGATGATTAGAGGCAAAACCCTTCAGCTTACATTCTGGCTCCCTAACTCATTTGCTGTCACCTTGGACAAGTGAATTTCCTTGCTAGGTCCCATTTTCCTCATTGCTCACTTAAATGTGAATAATATCGTTCAAGGTTAAAAGAGATGTTTTTAAGAAGTGCCCAGCGCAGTACCTGGCACGTTGTAATCCTTCAGTAACAGTTGCATCACCATCAAATGCAGAGGAGATTATACACCTGGATTTTGCCTTTACAGGGACCCAGGCCTTAGCTAGGCATCTCTCAGACTGTTCCCTTAGCCCACCAGCATCAGAATACCTGAGGGTGTCTGTTAGAATGTAGATTCCTGGTCTTCCCGTCCTGCGATCCGGTCGGAAACCCTGAGCGTGGCCCTGGGAAGCTACACTCGTAACGAGTTGCCAGATGATTTGGGGCAGACTGAAGTTTGAGCACACCACACCCTCAAAATTCTGGTGGCTTTCTAGGTACAGGTAAGCTACAGTTAAGCGGCACCCGGGGGATTGGCAGACGCCAGATAATTGTAAGGAGACTCTCTGTGTCCTGGAACTCAAGCTACCGGCAAAATCTCAAGCAAGTACGTGCATTTTGCCGGCTACTTGAGAGTTCCGGTTGCTTGAGTTTCCCTGAATGGGGAATCTGCTGTATTTTTAAAAATACTAAGAGAAGTTATTTTCTTTGGGAAGCCAGTTAAATATTTCAAAGCATATGAGGTCAAACATGTTTTCTTTCCATAGGATTTAGATTGCTCTTGCAGTCATTACAGGCTCATATCCTTTTCTCCTAATAGAAATGCCTTCTTTGCCATTATCCTTGTAATGACACGTATGTGAAGGCTGCTGTCATCCTTAGAGCTCTTTTATCTTCTCTACTAAATATGCTCTGATAATATCAGGTTCTTTGGGTGATAGATGCTATGTTAATTTAGGAATGTCTCATAAAATATATTGTTCGATTTTGGAGTTGGTTTTTCTATTCCATTGTCGGACCTCTCGTAGCTTCTTAGCTTAGAAGAGAGTCACAGAAGAAGGGAAACAGACGGAGTCATCTTGACTTTCTAGACTGACCAATTCCTGGACAGCTTTCGAAGTTGGCACTGGTATTAGCGCCAATCATCCGTCAGGACATTTATGGGTTCCTTGCCTAATCTTCCCGCCTCAGGTCACGTAGCTCCTCCCCCATGCACTGTGCTCTAGGCCCCTGGTCCCAGCCTTGGCATCACCTAGGAACTCACCAGAAAGGCAGATTCTCTGTAGGACTCCAGAGCTACCAATTCAGAAACCTTCAGGGGGTCGGTGGGACTTAGCAAGGGGCTGCCAAGCCTCCCACGTGACTCTGACGCCTGCTGGATTCTGGAGTGCAGGCTCATGGAGGCCTTTCCTCATACCGGGTCTGAGTCTCTGTCCTGGCCCGCCCGCCTTCTTGCCCGTCTTTACCACTGCACCCTGTTTGTTTCCTTTATACCTGTCATGATTTGTAGTTATATACTTATTTCTGTTTTACTTAAATATCATCTGTTTTCCCAACTAGATCATAAGCTTTGTAACTGCTGAAACCATACTTGTTCTATTCACCAGTGTTTCCCCAAGCATGTAGCATAGTGCCTGGCATGTGGTCGATACTAAATAAATATTTAAGCAAATGGGTGAGTGAAGGATTGGTTAATAGGATGCACCCAGGAAATATGACTGTCCTGCAGCCCTCACCCCAAAGCCACTCACCTCAGCCTGCCCCCCATATGCCTCCAGCGTCCCCCAACTCACCGTCTCTCTGCCGGAGCCCTGGGTGAGGACCCGTGAGCAACTGAGTCTGCGCCGGCACTTTACGGGGAGTCTGGGTTTCCCGCCGCCTTCCGTCCCCACCGGACAGTGGGAGGCCCCACTGTTATTCACAGTCAGAGGTGGAGGGCTCCTTCTCTCAGCACCAGTGCTCCGGGCTGGGGAGCCTGGTGTGGGGCTGGGGCCCTTGCTCCTCTGGGGGACCCTCGGTCCTCTGGGGGGGGGGCCCTTGCTCTTCTGTGGGGGTCCTCACTCCTCTGGGGGGCCCTCGGTCCTCTGGGGGGCCCCTCGCTGCTCTGGGGGGTCCTCACTCCTCTGGGGGGACCCTCGGTCCTTTTGGGGGCCCCTCGCTCCTCTGGGGGGACCCTCCTGGCTGAGACACCCCTCCTGATCCTCTCCCGCCCCGGAGGTTGGCTCCCCTCGCGTCCGCGCCCCTCCGGCCGGTCCCGCCGTGGCCCCCTCTTCCTCGTGTTCTTAGTTATAAAGCTGCTGTTCAGCTCGACTGCAGCTGCTTCTCCGGGTTGGTGGCTCTGTAATTTAGTTGTCATTTTAACGCGCTCACGGCCGGCGGCAGGCACCGCGGCTACCTGCTCCGCCATCTTGGATCTCCTCTCTGAGTCCTTAGTAAGTGTCTAATCTACATAAATTTTAAGGGATTCAAAAAAAATGTAATCACTTGCTTATTTTTGTAGGTAAACTGATCTGTAGGAAACTTTGTGGTAGCAACCTTATTTGCTCATTAAGTCTAAGTGGTAGGCTTCCTCAACTTTTTTTGTTTCACAGACTTTCTAAGGGAGGCGTGAGGTGGGCAGGGAAATAAGTGGAGGAGGAACAGAAATCATATCCTGACCCCAGCACCCCAAATGTCAGTGGGGTTTTGTAATAGCCCAAGTATTCGAGTATCTGCACTCATAATAGCATTGCCTAGATTACAAGCAGACTGAAATAGAGTCTAGTTAACTTCAGCATTAAAGGGTTGTTTTGAATGGTTCTTGGGTGGTTCACTGTACAGATTGTAGGAGATGAGAGAGGCAAACGTGGGAATGGACAGAAGCAGGGAGATCTGGAGATTTCAGAGAGAGCGCCTCCAGTTAGCCGGAACTGGGAAATGTGCCCCGTCTTGGCAAGGGCAGTCTTAACTAGCATTTGCCCACAGTGGGAAGAAAGGTACTTTGGGTGCTGTTGTCAAGAAGCCGTGGAATGTTTGGACCACCAGAAGCAACGGAAGTTTCCTGTGTAATTTCCCGTCCTTCTCTCAGATTCGGTTTCTCCACAAAACCTGCCGCCGACTTTCAGAGGTAAGTGCATATTGAGATTGATCTGCACATGAACGTGATTAACTCGACCCACAAACGGACAGTAAAAGCAAATGGTAAAGAAAGGGAGCTCATAAAGGACATTGATTTATTTGAAGTGCCGTGTGTCTCTTTCGCTGCCCAGCATAAGCTGGACAGAGTTAGTGGCAGCTCGGCTCCAGCGGTCTGCCTGGCCCGCAGTAATAGGTTTTAGCTTCGCCTCGTTTGATTGTATTTTGTCTGACGAGGCGGGTGAAACAGCCTCGAGTTCGTGTGGAAGGGTTCCTGCTGCTTGCGATCGGGACGTTTTTAAAGGAAAGCATTCTTAATGGAATAAGAGGAATTTAATTGAACTGTTTTCAGCGTGGGTCCTGATAAACATTTTTAGGACTTAACCTATCTGCCTTACATATGTGACCATTTAATAAGCAGTCATATGTCAGCCTGTATCATTTTACCAAGCGTGTGTTAAGCACTGGGAAGATGCAATTATAATGCCAGTTTTTGAGAAATTTAGCATTGGACCTGACACATCCATAATAAATGCAGAATAAATGTTGGCTTTTGTTATGATAACAATTACCAAAAAGGACTGATAATAGTTATAATTGTGCCAGGCTCTACCACCTAACACAAAGTTGATTATTACTATCTCGTTACTGATGAGGCAACGGAGCCTTAGAAAGATGGTGACGGTCATCTTCAGGAGCGGACAACAAAAATCAGCCTTTGGGTTTCTCAACCTCTGCATTATCAACATTTTTGGGGGGGACCATACTGTACAATGCACGATATTTAGCACCACCCTTGGCCTTTCCTTACTAAATGCCAGTAGTACCCTTCCAGTTGTGACAGTCAAAAATATCTCAAAGAATTGCCACCTATCCTGGGGGAGTGTGCGGAGGTGGGGTGGCAAAAATCACAGAATCTTCCCCAGTTGGGAACTGCTAGTCCAGCCAGTTTGAGGTAGAAATTCTATGACAAGATCTCTGCCATGGCTACCCCTGAAACCTGGGTGTCCTCTGTTATGCTCATCAGAGCCTGCATTTCTGGGGTGGCCCCTGCTGCCCGCCATGGCGTCCATCATGAGCCAGGAGGCCTGGGATACTGAGCCCTTCCTTCTGCCTTCCTGAGACCCATAATACTGGAAATTTCTCAGACATTTAGACTTCTGTTATGGGGGGCAGGGGGTTGGTCTTGGACTTTGAAACACTTGTACACAACAAATCCAGGGGCTGTTACTTCAGTGTCTCTGTAATCTAAGCACAGTTGCAGGGTCTGGTGCTTCAGAAATAGACCAGGTCCTCGGTCTCGTGGAGCCTACAGCCTCATTAGAGACGAATTGAATCACGATGCAATATAAGAGCTGAGATGGATGAACAAAGACCCATCTGTATAAACCTGCTAAGAGGATCACCTGTCGGGGCTCAAGGAAGGCATCCAGACCAAGTGACTCTAAAGCTTGTCCTAAAGAATGAAGAGGTTTTCCCCAGGCCAGGAAGGGGGTCTTGGCTACTGAAATAACTTCCAGTGTCTGTCTATTGGATAACCTGAAAGGATAAGTTCTTGTTTTGGGCGGGGTTCAGTTTAAAACTGTTTTGTTTTTTCTGTGTGTTAGATAATGAATAGCCTCTCTAACCTTAGGTGGACAATCGGAGGTTTTGAATCCTCTTCTCAGTTCCGATGGTGTGCCACGTGCTGACCCCCGGGCTGTCTTGGTTTCATGGCCACCAGGTTTCTTGATGCTGCCCAGGGAGCGCTAGGTTCTGTGAGCCTTCCTCTTTCAAAGAGATGTTACAACTTCGAGTAGAGACAGCTGGGTGCTAAAGGAACCTGGCACCTAAATGAGCCTGTCCCTTTCTGATATAATCAAAACATATATTTATTGGAGGGCACATTATTTTCTAAATTGGCACATTAGGCCATTGGAAGATTTTTTAATGTACTTTGATGGTATATATATATATATATGTGTGTGTGTGTGTGTGTGTGTGTATCTATATAGATAGATACACACACACACACTTGCACAATACACACACACAGAGTACCAAAAAAAGGTATACACATTTTAAGAAAGGAAAAAATATATTAAAATTCTAATGCTCAATATGCATCGATAACAAAAGATGAATACAAGCCACATTTGACGTCTGCAATTAGAAGAGGTGCTCAACGTGGTTACCGTCACCATCCAGACACTTCTGATTACGGCAGTGTTGACCAAAGTGTCCACTTCCATCACTGCATATACTTACTCTAGTGCACATCACACACAGTACTATGTGTCTCAAACTTACCACGAATGCAAGCCATTGTTAGCTATGTTGCAAGTTCTGTTGCATACTCACACCTCCAGTGCCATTGTACTTCTGTAATGTTCTCGAATTTCAAATATAATACCACTTCAAAATGGTCTTGGGCTCCTCAAATAACAACTGTGCTTCTGCCATTTTCTTTGACTGTCCTGCCTGTCGCATGGTGATTCTAGCATTCATTTGATTAACGCCATCTTTTGAGCGAACGTCTTACTACACATTACTGCTGCAGTTTAATTCAACTTGGAAAAGTAGTTCATAGTACATAGATAATATCTCTTAAAATGGGGATGCATTTTTTGGCACCTCTGAGGTGTGTGTGTGTGTGTGTGTGTGTGTGTATGTATATTCGTATATATATTAACATGTGTCTGTTCTTCTTGGATGGGGTAGATAGTCCATACAAATTTTTGCATATAACTCTCTGAAAGGATTCAACACCACTGAGCAGATCTGCCAACATCCCCCTCTGTGCTCAGCACCCAAGGCGAGTCTGTGTGACGAAGCCCCTTGTTGCACTTTTCACCACTGCACTTGCTGTGCTACTAAAGAAAGCTCAGAAATTGGTGACTGCAGTGGTCTGTGCAAAGCTGTGCACGTTCACCCCGACTCACTGGATGGTTCTCAGGAAAGGAGGGTCAAGGCTGCATAGTTCAAGGTCTGTCAGAAGGAAATCCAGGCCCCAGCAGCTCCTGTGACATCGTTTTAACAGCCACCCTCTTGAAGCTACAGGCAGATAAACTCATTGCTTCTCTCGTTGTCCAGCTCTGTCAATCCCGTTCTGCTTTTCCACGCTGGTCATTTCAGCGCTTCCTTCTGTCTCTGTCTACCTGGGCTCTCATTTTCAGAGGAAGTCAGGAGCCCTTGAGGATGGCTGTTGTTGGCTCCCATCTCCTCTTTGGAGACTAAAGTGAATGCTTTGTACTTGAGAGCAGAGCCATCAAAACCCTTGTGTGGCACTGTGAGTGTCTCTGTCAAATAACAGTTGGGTTCTAGGCATGAGCATCACTGCGAAAGGTGATCCTTGAGAGTAGATAGATACTTGTCCCGAGTGTTGGTAATGGGAGCGGGTGAAGTACAAGGCCAAGGCAGTTGGCCACCAAGGCATTCTTTTCGTTCAGTAAACAGTGATTGAGCATCTACTAGGTGCCAGGCACTGTGCTGAGTGATAAGGAGAACCATCAAGGAGCTAAAAATCTATGATGTCCCATTTTTGGACTCTTTCTCGCCCCCTTAGCGCTCCACTGCTTTAGGACAGGTAGAATATTGTATTTTCCAAAGCAGCATTTGACTCTCTGTTCTGAAACTTAGATAATTTGAAAACAGGTGTCTTCCAGAAGTCTAGTGCATATCGTTGCAGTGATAGGTTTTTAAAACAAACAAACAAAAATTGGGTAGAATGAATCACTTGTAAAAATACCTCTTCTTTGTCTCAATCTCAGCCCACAGAAAAGCGAAGCAGTTTTTGGAATGAGCACCCTCTTTAAAGGACACTGTCTGCTAGGATTGACAAGTTTTAGAGAAGACCGTAGCCACACCTGAAGGGTCTAATATTAAGTATCACAACCAGAGCGCTGGGACAGCAAAGTGGCAGCTAGAATCCAACCAGAGTCTCGGCGTTGGAATTCGCTGGCACAGTTGACTTCTGCCACCCACATGCTTTCTGGAAGATTTCCTCCCTGTTTTGCAACCAACAGCAGGGTACTCTCCTAGATTTAGACAGGAAACAAAAACTGTGAGTTGCAAGGCCAGACGCACTTCACCCCGGTGGTGAATACAGTCTGATGCCGCTGTCTGTGGGATCTTCTTTTCTTTTCTTTTCTTTTCTTTTTTTTTAAGCCCTTCTTTGAGTAGAATGCAAGATGATAAAGATCAGGAGATGGGAGGGGTTGGCAGGGCTGGGGAAACAATAGCCCCTTAATAGGACTCTCAGTAATCAGGCCGGCGTTTGTGTCTCCAGTTAGGGATGTGAAAGTGAGGAACTGACCATTTTGACGGCCGCCACCATTGCAGACTGGCGTGTTGCTAATTACACATGAAATGAAAGGCTTTAGAGAAGAAATGACCCAGAACGCTCAATTGTTGAAGTGTCTGATTAAGGCGAGTAAGCCTCGTACAGACTCAACTGCAAGACTGCCCTTGTCCGCGTTTTGGTTTGGTTTTTTTCAAGACTCATTTGAAGTATTTCTGTGCCTCCTTTTGTCTTTTCTTTCCAACTCCTTTTGGGCTTGGATTTGGAATGTTCACATCTGATCTCTCAAGTCCCGGCAGGAGACAGGTGGCGCAGTCAGAGGATTTCAGTACAAGGGCTGTTGGCAAGGTTTGGGCAAGGCTAGGAGGAGCCGAGAAGCAAGGAGGGAATCTGGCACCTTCTCTAGGCGTGGAGGGGCAGACGTGTTCCCAGGGCCACGCAGGAGTGGTCCTGCCCCGGGGGGATGCGTGGGGGTTGCACAGGCTCAGTGACAGTAATGGGGGCGATACCCTGTCTTCTCTCCCTTCCCAGCTGCCATTCTTTGCTGATGCCCAAACCCAACTGGAAACCAGAGGGTAAATGAGTCCGGCCCATAAGTAGGAAATAACTTGGCAAGTCACAGGGCAGGAGGGCAGAGAGTGGGCCTGGGGGCGAAGGGAGAATGCCCAGCATACCTGCATTTTACTAACATGCACCAGACACGGGGATTGCGTGCCTACGGGCGCGTTCACTTGCATTTCACCTGAAGGTACAGAACTAAGGAGTCCGCCGCAGTTATACCAAGCAGCCACGATGGGAAAGGCGCGGGACCGCTGCTCGCGCCCGGCAGACGTCTTCCCGGACGGGGGGCCTTCAAGTCTGCAGGGAGTGCAGGACGGGGGCCTCGGGAGCAAGCCTAGGAAATAGGGCGTGTTTTGCTTTTGCTGTAGGGGACACTTGCTATGCAGCACCGGGGACTTCAGGCCTGACATTCTCAGATTAGATCATTCTTTACCAAAGCAGCTACACAGCTCTTTTTATTTTTAAATGAAATCGCCTCTTTTTAAAACGTAAACGTCTCACTCACTTTTGTCCTTTAGAGGCCTCAAGTTCATACTCACAGGCGGGCGTCCTGGTGAAATGTGTCCCCGAGTTCTTGGGCTCTTTGAACTCCCCTAACCACTGTTCCTAAGGAAGTGGCCTAACCCCACTGACCGGGGAGACGCGCTCCGGGGGCCGCGCTTCCAGACGTGTGTGAGGGTCTCATGTGTTCCTCCGTCACCGCTCGTGCCGGGGCCCTCCTTCTGCGGGCACGGGGGCCCCCACTTGGCCTGCTCCTCCAGGCCCCGGAGCGCGGCTGGCCCCAGGCCGTGGTTTCGAGCACACTTCCTGGAGGTGTGCAGAAGACACGGCGTGATTCGTGACGAAGCAGGAATCCATCTCCAGTGCAGTGTCCGAGGCCGCGAGCATGGCTGCCCTCTTTCCCTCCAGCTCTTCCCCTCTGAGCCTCAGGGCCCTCCATCCACTGCCTCCTACTTCCGTTCTTTCTCTGTGTCCTCTCTTCTCCAGGTCCCAGAGTTGTGCTGTCCCCTCCGGTTCCCTATTTCCTGTAGCCCCTAGCGACGACTCCCGAGTTCCTGTCGTCAGGTTCCTGTCGCCACCTGTACTGCCGGCAAGGTTCGAAGGCCCACCTCAAAGGTGGGTCACTTCTGTACTGAGAAGGCTGCCTGCCCTGCAGCAGTCCCGGCTGACTTACATGGGACACCTCCCTGCCCTTTGCCCAGAGGAGAGCTGCCCGCCTCTGCCGCCAGCCTGAGGGTGGGGAGCAAACTTTGAATGAAGAAGTGGGGTTCACTGCAAAAGAAACCTCGCACTCCGTACTGTTTAGTGATAGGTGGCCCTGGGGACAGCTTTGCCAAATGGAGATACAGAAACGCTTCTTTGAAAGAAGGCTCGAGCATCTGAGAAAACAACAGCTGTGCCATAGCTGATGAGCTGGGGCCTGGTTTCAGGGCTGGAAGAGCGGGACCAGCCATCCGCACCGCTGCCGAAATGGTGTCCGACTTCGTACTCGGGTCTGTTACGGGCCGGAGGGAAGTCAATGACCAGCCCCTCGTCCGCCATCATCATTTTCCAGGGAGAGGCAGTTTACCCCTGCTCACCTCCTCAATTGCTCCATGGTGCGCGCGACGGTCCGATTGCTTACTGACCACGACGTGGGTGCGTCTGCGCGAACCGGCCCAGAGCGGGGCGGGGGCGGGCGTGTGGCCAGACGGCAGGTGGCTGCGAGGCCTTCCCGCAGCGGGGCCCGAGCTTGCCTTCTCCACACATGCTGGAAGCTGCTCCTTCCTGCCGTTCGGAGGGTTAAGACGGGGAGAAGGGGGTCCTTCACTAGAGCTGCTGCTCAGAAAGCCTTCAAGTGCACAGACGGGGTGCTCAGGGCGGAAGCACTTCCCGGGAGAAAGCGAAAAGCCTTGACGCGTGCCTTCGCTTTCGGGCAGGCACCCAGTGCCCGGTGCCGTGTGTGGCGGCAGCGGCCGCACCGCCGACAGGAGGTGCGCGGTCCGTTTAAGGGGCAGATGATGGCCCCCGGAGAAGCGCGTCAGCATTAGCTTTCAAGAACCGCTGCGCGCAACCTGGTATTTACCACTCGGATAGGGTAAAATTTTGTTCTTACACATAGACTTCCTCTCTTTTAATTTCCCTTAACTGATAGTTAGAATTTTACACACCACACACGCACACACGCCCATACATATACAAATGTTTTATTATTTGTATCATTACATTGTTATTAAAGCCTTTTCTCATAACATCCAGACTTCACTGCTTTTTCCCAAAACATAGATTTCGTTTCCACCTGTGTAGTATTTAAATAATGTCTTTATTTGGTCCCGGTGAAATCAAATAGATCAATTCCAGGTATTTCATTCTATCATTTGATTTATCGGGTCATATAGTAACCTTAGTATTTTCTAACATTATCAACTGGGTGAGTGACCAAGTACCTCTCTAGATTCCAGACAAAAATTACAGTTGTACCAAATTGATGGACCTGTGTTATACAATGCTCATATACCTCTAATAGAGCAGGTTTATTATTCCTTTTCTGGGGGGAAGAATGGTAACATTTACGTGAATACTTCCGTGAGTGCCCCCGTTCCCCATAGGTTAAATAGGCAAAAATCTGTATTTCTCTGTCAACTTTCCAGTGAACGTTAATTAACTGTCACACGTGGTGTACAGGCTGTGACCTGCCATGTGCCGATTGGACCCCTGACCTTCGCTTGCTCATGTCGTGGCGATCTCTGCTGGCTGAACTTCTGCGTAGAGCATGCACGTTTTGGGTGTTTTCGTTCCTCTCCTTCCTCGGCAGTGAATCTCATAGATGTAGGAGGGAGAGGTTGCAGAAACTTGTATTTGAAATAAATTGCTTATTATTTTCAGATTTGAACTCATCAAACCTTCCTATTTCTCCCCACTGAGGGAGAAGGAGAGCTAGTGCGTGCCCAATGCATAGTGTCGGGGGGACTTTGAAAACGTGCGTGCTGACGAGGTTCCACGAAAACCTCCTGATCTGCTGCAGGAGCGCCGTGGCCCGAGGGTCCGGGTGCTGCTCTTCTAGACCCGCCGTTGTGTCACGCCGAGGCCACGCCCCCCGTAGCCTGTGAGTGAGTGAGCGCAGGAGGGCTGTTGGTGCCCACCCACCCATACCTACGACGGGGGGTTCCTCCATTGGAAGACTTGCCCAAGGGCTCCTCGGGGCCTTGGCCAAACCTTGGAATTACGCTGGTGCCCCCAAGTTCTCCTACCCAAGCCCCCTACCTGCGTCCCTCCCTTCCAGGAGGCAGAGGAGTGGTTACCAGGGGTTGGTAACCAGGGGCTGGTCACCACTCGTCTGTGCCTTCTCTCTGTGAGTGTATCTATTCTGGGTATTTCGTATAGTTGTAATTATACAATATATAACGTCCTGTGTCTGCCTCTTTTTTACTGATCACCTACAATTTAATCTTCTGTTTATTTCCTAATCAAAAGTGGCAATAATGATCATTTCACTCTGCACAGGAGTGATTTTTTTTTCTCACCATTTTCTTTCAGAGCATAAAGAGATGTTCATTGTATTTTTTTCCTTTCTCTTTTTCTTTCTTGTTAGTTCTTCATAAAGTTTGCCAGAGAAGCAGGGGGGCTGCCTCCTCTCCCCACCTCAGGTAGCAGCTTTCTCTCCATCTCTGTGTGAGAGTGAGCATGTGCATGTGGCCGTCATACCCTTTATATAATGCTGCAGTGGCTGTCAGAACAGATCAGTTCTTAATTTTTCATGGAACAAATAGACGTTTCAAGTTCCATGGGATGTCAAGGAGAAGGTCAGAGTATGAGTAGCAGAGGTAGACCAAGCTGGTTTTAAAGACGAACTTGGCTTAGCCGTTTCCTAAGTGTATAATCATGGACTAAATCTTAGGTTGTCGGCCGTAAATGTGGCTAATGATGGGAACTCACACAGAGGTAGTTCTGAATATTAAATGAAATATATTGGCCCCAGGTAGTATGGTCCCTGATGGGTAGTAAGCTCTGTGTGTCAGCTGGTGGCATGGGCTGTGGTGTGTGTGTGGTGTGGCTCTTGCAGGAATGGGTGATATTTTCTACCCAGGATGTATATCTCTGAGGCCAATGTGTTCTTTTTGAGAAGGAAATCTAAGTACTGGCGACCTTCCAAGCAAAACATAGTAACTCTGCCCAAGCTGGAGAGAAGGACAACAGATAATTCCAAAATTCCATTGTAAACGAATGTGAAATCAGAACTCTTATTGTCCATTCCTTTGAGGACACTAAGCAAATGAAATCCTGCCACTTGTCCTGCATTCTAACTGAAATTGGAACGTGATCTTGTGGTGAATTGCTTTCTTCACTGGTGTTCACCTTATCAAGTCGTATCTAT
>PVJL010004355.1:85935-131881 GCA_004026885.1 Lyroderma lyra
CACACTCACACCCACACTCTCGCACACACTCACACACACTCACTCACACACTCACACACTCACACACACACACCCTCACACTCACACACACATACACACACTCACACCCACACACCCACACTCACACACATACACACACACACGCTCACATACTCTCATACACACTCACACACCCTCACACTCACACACTCTCACATACTCACACACACACTCACACACCCTCACCCTCACACTCACACACACACTCACACACTCTCACATACTCACACACACACTCACACACTCTCACCCTCACACTCACACACACACTCACACACACTCACACACTCAAACACACACACACTCTCACACACTCACACACACACTCACATACCCTTACACACACACCCCCCTCACACTTACACACACACACTCACACACTCACACTCACACACACTCACACACACACACAGATTTCTGGTTTTCATGGGAAGCATTGTAGCAAATGGTTAAGAGTGCCAGCTTTGGGTTCTACTCTTAATCCATACGTCCTAGACCCCTTTGCGCCTGGATTTTGATCTCTCTAAGCCTCAGTGCCCTCATCTGTAAATTGGGGAGGTGGTCACTCTGAAGACTTAATTATAGACCTTAGGGTGGTTCCTGGCACTGCGCAATTGTTATCTAATAATAATGATCCTGGTGATGTGGCTTATCTATGTCGCTGATCCCTCTGCTGTAGAAATGATTAACCTCACTACACAGGACGTGCTGTCGCATTTGCATCTTGCCTAAGACCTTTCTTTTGAATTCTGCTTCGGCTTTTGCAACTGCTTTCTGAAGAGTTCCACTTCAGTGTTCTCCTGTCACCTTATACGTGACTTCTCCTAAGATGGGATTGTTTTTTGGTGACTTTCTCCATCTGTATTATCTTATCGTATCACTGGGCTTCAGGTTCGCTTCTGAATAGCTTTTGTTTCCACGTGTCTGAAATAATGAAGTTCCAAATATTCTTACCTCACGACCTCTTTGTCATCTGTTTACTTACATTTTTATGTCCAGGGCCACAGATCAAACTCTGGGTACCATCAGGACTCAATACAGTTTCTTAAGTGGCGGTGGTGGTCATGGTGACGGTGATGAAGATTGCAGCACGGCTAACATTTATTGAGCTCTTGGTGCCGGGAGCTCAGTAATGTACCACCTCCCCTAATCCTCAGAAGCCCCTCTGACATAGCTTCCATGTCCTCCATCAGAGGTGAGAAATCAAGGCTCAGAGGTACGAAATGACCTGCGAGAGTCCATGGTACTCACATTTGGTAGCACAGAGACTGGGACCCAGCCAGTGTGACTTGGGGCCTGTGTGGTGACTGACCCTCCACTATCCCCTCAGCCCTTCCCCTGCCTTGCCGGAGCATTCTCCCTGCTTCCAATGCCAGTCCTCCTGAGTCTGGGCACCATGACCGTGACATCACTGTGGCAGTAATAAATGCGTTTCCTTGATTGAAAGCGTTGGGGGGGTGGGAGCTAGGACAGGTCACCCAAACTTAGGCGCGCATATAAACATGCTGAGAGTGCATGTAGAGCGCGTTGCTTTGTTTCTCAAAAGGAAGCTAAGAGCTGTGACTTGGACAATGTTCCAGAAACTCCGTCGGTGGGAATCGAGGGCTCTCTTTAATCGCACTCCAGTTCATTTTCTCACACCTCTCTCCCAGCATTCCCACCTCAGGCCCAGTCTGACCAGTCCACTAGTGGCTTTACCGCCTCCCCCCACTCCCCCTCACTCCTGAAGCTTCGCTCGTACCACAACCCCATCCTAAGAGACCCCTCCCTTCTCCCTTCCTGTCCCCCACCCCATTCTCCGGAGTTCACCCTCCGTCCCGCCTCCTCCCGATAGCTCTGTGGATGACTTCAAGGTGTAACGGGACAACTTGCCTCTAGCTGCCACAGAACACGACACAAGAGGGGGAACTCAGAGGCCCAAGGAGCCAGTCAGGAACCTTCTGGAGTGAAGCCAGCCACGCACTGCCCCGTGGGGTTAAGAGCCCACTGCTGCCAGGGGCCCCGGTTTTTCCACAGGTGATGCAACTCTAGGTGTCAGGTCCATTCTGCTGAATTTTCGCAGTTGATGATTGATTTAAATTTTTAAAATGACCAGGAGACAAACCAAATCTGTTAGGGACAGCCACCAGGTTTGGCTTCTGCTAAGCAGCCTGTGAAAGTCGCTCATGCTGTCGGCTGGAGGGAGTTATCTTTTCATTTGATTGAATCTTTTTGTTTCGAAGTTGCTTGGAAGAAACTGACCTCAGTTGTTCCTCCTGCAGTATTTACCTTTTCTTAACAGTGAGTGCAGAGCACGTGAGGATAAAGAATAATAATTAGCATGTAATCAGAGTCCTCATTATGTGGAATTGATTATAAACGATACCTCATTTGGATGCCGCCTTGTGTCCCCCAAAATGATTAGAATGAAAAAAAACTCAGCTAAGGCAGCAGCCAGGAGTTTAATCCGCGTTTGACTTGAAACACACACGTTAATACTTATTTTAGTGGATTATCGGGCAGCCCCTCCACTGCAGGTGTTTTGTGAAGAGTTAGAAATCTCTAGAGAAAATTGTGCTGTTTGTCTTCTTTATAACGTTAGGCATTCATGTTTGAAAGTAAGCTTTTAAAAACTTTTTTGAATATCCGTATATTGAAAATTATTTTCATTTGGCAGTTTTGAAGGAAATAAGTGAATGAAATTTGAAGTGGGTAACTTGTAATGACACTGATTTTCATTTTCCTTCCTGGGCATTCTTCACAGTGACAGTGCTTAGAGCAGATGTCACTTAATCAGCGACAGCTTTGCAGTGCCCCGATTGCAGCGGACAGATGCGCCAGGACCACGTGTGACCGTGTGCTTGAAGGCGGAGGCGAAAGACCCCGCCATCTGCTGGGGTTGGTCAGCTGTCCGTCCCTCTCGCTGCAAGTCCCCCAGAAAGTCGGCGGGGCTTGACTTTAGTTAAGGAGAGAAAATGGAGAGGTGGGGGTGGGGGGTAAACAAGACCCAGTGAAAATGAAAGGAAATGACAGTCAGTCAAAGAAGAAAAGCTTCTTTTGACAGATTATTGTAGCTTAGAGAGTAAATAATGAAAGAAGTAACAGTAATTAAAACTTGTTTACTTAAGTGAACAGTTGCTTGAGGTCGTGTGCTGAAGACCTCATTGTGGACCACGCTTGACACATAAATATAATACTTATGTCGGGGGGCGGATTAATTTGATCTCAGAGGTGGAGTGACAGGTCACTTGTGGCCCTGCCTCTCTTGTTTGCATTGGGCAAGTCCAATCCAGAAACAAAGATACTCACTCTCCTAGCGCTTTAACGTCTGCCAAGCCAGACACTCATTTCAGAAGCTGGTGGGTAGTTGTAAGTTGGAAATTAGGAGCAGAAAGCCTGTGTGTGAGGACAGGTGACAGCACGAGGAGCTGCATACAGAACGTGCCCCTAGCTGTGACCAGAACAAGACATCTCACCATGCATTTTCTACCTTCCATTTCAGACAGTGAGTCTTCAAAGGGACGGCACCTAAATCTTGCAGTAAATATCAGATAGAATATTGATTCTCAAACTTGAACGTGGATCGGCCTTCCCTGGGCGGCTGCCCCAGAAATAGTGGTGCGGAGGTCCGGGGTCAGGCCCGAGGGTGTGCAAGTTACTACCCTCCCGGCTGGTGCGGGTGCTGCTGCTCAGGGAGCTGTCAGGAGGGTGACTCCTCCCCAGAGTGGAGCTCATGTGGGATGGCTGCGGCCCTCTGGCCTCAGCCCGTGGCTGTCCGGTGGTAATCAGAGGACAGCAGGGTGGGGGAGCTAGAGAAGAAGGTGGGAAGGAGGGACTACAGCGACAGACAGACCAGCAGACATGGTCTCAGGAGCCACCCACCTGTGCCTGGATCTCAGCTGTGCCCCGTGCTGCTTGCTCTGTGCCCCCGGCCAGCCACACGGTGAGCACTAGAGGGTGAGGTGTTATTTGCGGTATTTCACCTAAGGAAGGACACACCGACTGTGACAGTCCCCAGGATGCTGAAGAAATGCAAGGTGCCCCTTTCAGGGGGAAGCTGGAGAGCCCGATGATACACATACTAAACTAGTAAGAGTGACTGGACGCGGCCTTAGGATTTCCGTGCTGTCCATACCTCTTCCGTGACTATTCAGAGCTGCTCTTTTCTTTTTCTTTCATTCTTCTGCATCTTTATCTCTTAATTTGTAGTAAAAAACAATGATACGAAATTAAGGTTTTGCACAGGCTGTTCTTCATCTGCTGTGCCTGGTGGGGGAGCTTCATCACACTGCGGAATTTGGTGTGCGAAGCTGCGTGTGCCGTGTTTTGGGGGTGATGTCAGGCTGTCTGCGGGGTACTGAGGACCTGAGAGCTGCCCCAACTCCGCGCACCTCTGCACGCGGCCAGCTGGCCTGGCGGTCGCTAAGCGCGCTCCTGCCCGTGGTTTTCAGTCTGCCGGGGTGCGTGCTGCCCATGTCCGTGGCATCTTAAGTTGTGGAGTGGAGAGCAGCGGAGAGCACCAGGATTGGGCACAGCGTTGGAGAGTTAACAAATGTTGTTTTGCATGCATTTTTTTCTTTTAAATTGTACCAAGACTCAGCAACTTAATTTGTTCATTTTCCTGTGCTATAATCATAGGTTCTTGCTTAGAAGTCCATGTCCATTACTGAGCAATTAGAGCAAGATGCATGTGTTTAAATTCTGCCTGGAGTGGAAGGAGGACAAAGCATTGGGCATAAAATGAGACTCCTGACAACAGGTTTCCATTTAAATGATCTGTGGGATTTTGGTTTTGGTGTTGGCTTTTGGTAGTACGTCGATACCTCCCCGCTTTGTTCATCATTCCTGGCATTTACCCCGAAGTGTTTTGTAGACTTGGGGGAATGAATAACAGGTTTATTCTGTTTCTTAAACAATTGAACGTGTATCTGTTGAGTGTGCTGAAGGGGTTACCTTGGTTCCAAGTGGTGTGTGTTGTTGTTGTTGTTGTTTACTCTGGACTTTGTAATTATGGTCCATAGTGATTCAAAATGGAGTTAGATTGTGGAGAGTTTTACGTAAAAGCCCGCCTTGTCCTTACCTGTTTTGTCAGTTCCCACTGTGACATCAGAAGCCAAAGAGGGGACATGACTCTTGTTTTCTTTCCTGAGTTGGATCTCACGATGCCTTCTGAAACAGTAATTCGTTTTCTTAAGATGGAAATGCGCTTCTGTCATACACACCACAACCTACTTCTGCACCAGAGAGAGACTATTTGGAGTCACTTCTGTTTATTTGGTGAGATCTAGTCTTTTCTGAAATGATTGATTTGAAAAGAAGACCACATAAGTTACATGCTGTCATTTATTTTCTCAGTAATAGTTTCAATTTTTTTTCATTCAACTATTACGAAGATTGTGGAACCTACCTTCCAAGTCCAAGCATTTTCCTCTGCGATTCAAGCAGTGATGCTCGATATTTATTTCTGTGGGGAATGTTAATACAGACTTAGGGCAAACAAAGTTGCAACAGGCAGGCACAGCATTTTGTCAGCTTTTAAAATATGCCTGTCAGGGTGGAAAATGCTGGGAAATATTGATTGCCATTCAGCGTGCGTGTAATGCAGTACCTGTTGCGTTAGCAGCTTTTCCTTTTCTTTCGTATGTGTGAAAGGAAAATGTGCCCTTGTGTCCTTACCTGGGCACAGAGATGGCATACCCTCAAATTGATTTCTCTTAAAGAGGAGGACATCTTAACACCACTATGTTAATACTACTTAACACCGCTACCTTAACTATACTTTATGCTATCATTTCTGTTGTGAACTCTATCTTTTAAGAATTATGAAAGTTATTCTTATTAAATAAGTAATAGTCCCTATAGAATTACTTTACGCCTGCCTACCTCTGAAATTGTCAGGCGATTTCGATACAAGGTTTTCCAGAAAATGGTCCTGTCAAGATGGTTGCATTCTGCTTCGCGGTAATCAATGTCTTTTTGACAGTAAGAACTTGATCTGAGAATAATTCAATGCTGATGGTAGATTAAAAATAAATTACCCTATTAGGGAGAACAAATAACAAAATAACGCAAGTTGAAAAGTATTGTTTTTACTAGGAGATGTACCTCTTCACCCTCTAAACAGTAAAAGTATCTTCGTTAAAGTTGAAATCTGTGAGTGGACAGTCTTTTTATTTGTTTCTTTGGTTGTTTGTTTAACAGCTCATGTCCACGCGAATTACAAATCCCTTAATAATCAGGTAAGTGCTAGTGATTATACGTAGCTTTAGGACATGAGTTTCCACCGTGGCTCCCTGACATTTGGGGCTGGGTAGTTCTTGGTTGCACGGAGGCTGGTCTGTGTATTATAGGATGTTTAGCGGCTCCCTGGCCTCTCCCAGCTCGGTGCACCCTCCTCCCCAGCTGTGAAGAACAAAGGTGTCAGCAGACATCGCCAAACACCCCTACGGGGTGAGAAAGGGGCCAAATTTCCTCTTGGTTTGGAGTGACTGCTCTAGAAATGTGGAATAGCAAAGTCTAATTCAAGTTTCCCGTGATTTATTTTTTATGATCAATCACAACCATGACTAGCACATCATTAAGGCCATTATAAGATGGGATCTCACTCAGAGGTCATAACTAAAATAAACAGCATCACTTTGGCCTCATCGAAGCTCTAGGAATTCACTGGAAGGTAAGTACAAGAGAGATCCTTAGTCCTTGTGTGCTTTTCTGTCAGTATATATTCCTCTGTTTTCAGGGCCAGTTCATTACAGTAATGCCCCTCACATGCATTGGCATTGCAGCAGATTATGGAGAGCCTATGAAATGGTACTAAGTAGAGTTCATTTCTTCCCAGTGAATGAAAATGCAGCAGGAGAAATGTCACTGTAGATGCCTGCATGCTGCTGGATTTGATTTGACAAGCTAATCATGACATCAACAAGAGGTCTGTGGCAGGAGTAGGCGGGGCAGCCAGGAGTGGTGGCAGTGTCCGGGACGATGACTGCTCTTAGAGCTGGCTGCCTAATTCCAAATGCATGTTGGGTGTGATGCACTTTTCATTTCGAAATTCCGACTGCACCGGTGCTGCATTTGATGTGTTCTATACAGTTCTGTTTGCTTCGCAGAGGGCCTATTGTAGTCAGAGCATCCAAAAATGATCTCTGAGTGAGAGGAAAGAAACTGATTAGATTAGTGAGTTTCATCAGCAGAGAGTGTGGGCTCCAGACTGGCACTGTTCACTGTTCACTCGACAAGCAAAGCCGTGACATTCCGATGATAAACTTTCCATGCAGGTACAAAAGCATTTTAAAAATGGGTATATCTGCATTACCGATTTGTACAGTATTCTCTGACCTAATTCCTGAGACCAGTTAGTCCCGCCTGGACAGACCTCGACTGATTAGGGATGCTGTTGAAGACTTTGTGTAACTCTAAGTGCCTGGGGCTGGGAGTGAGTTTTCATGCTTATCTTGAAATGGTACATGGAAAGACACGGGTGAGTCCTGCCACGTGGTACTCTTGTGTTGGTGATATTTGGCAGTTTTATGTTGGTAGTTGTAGAAGGAATTAGGAGCATTATTTGGCATATGTGGCTACCACTCCCCAGTTCTGTCTCAGAGAGACATGACCATTCCAAACACTGACATTTGTTTCTACTCTTGGGAGCCAATTCAAAGTGACCAGTACTGGCATGTGGATCCAAATCCATTGGCTCGTCTTGATTTAAACCCTGGTCAAGGTTACTCTAGGCCAGAACTGTCCAACACAACATTGTGTTGTCTAAGATAGCAGTTACTGAGCCGCATAAGGCTATTTAAAAGTTGAAATATGGCTAGTGTAGCTGAAGAGTGGAAGTTTTATAATTTAATCATTTAATTGAATATATATTGTAAGTAGCCACTTACAGCTACCTGGTACAATTAAACATTTTCCTTTTTGGACATGGGGTCGTGGTCACTCTTGTCTTTCTGAACAAGCCATACTCACAGTCCCAGAGCAATTGTCACAGCCTGGAGCCCCAGTCTACTCTCTTGGGCAGAAATAGAATGTTGGTTACATATACCAGCAGTCCTAGTAAGTTAATGGTGCAAAAGTCTGATTTCTAGAGGCTAATGTTAAGCATAGGGATCTCTGATATTGAGAGAGAGAAGGAGGGCAATGCAGACGATTATTTTTAAATCCCCTCTCTTCCCTATTCTCTGACGTTAGATCTGTGCAGTGGAATAGCGGTCTATGGGTGTTTGGTTATATGGTGTGTATTAATAGTATTTCCCCCTTGACATTCTCCACTAAGCAGTTGAGCACACCTCTACTAAATTGGGGAAGAATCGTTGGGGCTAACTAATCATGGGGACAGAATTTTCAGGTAGTAGAATATTTATGTGTGACATGCAGCACCAATGCGCTATCCATGAACTACTTGGTTATGTTATAAATCGTGAAGTTTCCAGGAATGCAGGGTCCTTGGTCATGACACTGAGTGCCAGGAACCATTCTGCGCTCCTCTCCTGGTATGCGGTTGCCATCCTGCTGGCATGTGGACCTGGGGAGGGACTGGAGCTTGTAAAGGCTTTTGAGTTTATAAGGCTTCCAGTCTTGCTTGGGCCGAGACATTCCACCTGTTCTCTGGTGAATACCACATAACACTTGAAATCACCCAGGAAACGGTCCTCCATCTCTGTCTTATCAGGTCACCCAGCTCGGGGAGGTTGGAAACTAGTAGTGATGATAATTGAGATTTGGTTTGTATTTATATGTCTGAAAAGATGGAACATACTTCTGTGGTCAGTCAATTGAACTTTGACCTGAACGAAAGCATGTAGATATTCACAGAGGCACTTTGCTTAAGCCTTTTAAAAATTAAAGGAAAAGAAAAGGTCAGCGTTATCCTCTCTTCCCAACAAGGTTGTGCAACCTTGAGAAGTCACTCTGCATGCCAGTGTTCTTATTAGAAAAGGAAAATAATGAGAGCACTTGACCCTTAGGAGAGCTATGAAGCTTAAATGGGACATAAATGTATGGATTCAGCATAGGACGTGAACCACATGCATTACTTTATAAATTGTAGCTATTTTTATCGAGGCGGCGCTGTTGGAGATGAAATAAAATACAATATTGTAAATCCAAACATCCAAAGGCCTGGAGGTGCTACGGGTAAAGGGATACTTCAGTAGGTTCCCCTCTCCCCTCAAACTCCCAAACTGGGGTTCTTTTGCAATGCAAATCAGTCTCCCATAATTTCATTTGTTTTGTAAATTATCAGTTTCCTAAACAGGTGTTCTGACAGCTGGGCACACCCTTACCTCTCAGAAATGGCTCTCTAGGGTGCACTGGGATCTGGATGCTTTATTGTGACCATTAATAGGCACGTCTTTTTAAAATACTGTCTGATGACACAAAATCCTGCTCTAATGACTTAAAATACTTACGGTACTTTTCTTTTTATTGATGACCTCCCTTGAAGACTCTCCTTGAAACAACAGTACTTAGGTTTGTAGTTACGGAAAGAGAAAAGTGTCTTAACTTGTTAAGTTGAAGTGTTGGTATTATTATTATTAAAATGTATTTCTTTAAAAAAGTTTACATGCTATGTATTTTTATATTTAATTAACATCCCAAATTATCTGCGTTGAATATCTATAATATTTGGATTAATTAGATCAACTCTTTCAGTTATTCATTCACGCAAAGCAATGTTTTGGCAAAGATTTGATTAATTTGACCTATTTCATCTAGGAAGTTGGATTCTGATCATGAGAATTATCTGGGAAAAATGCTTCTCTCTTTGGGTGTAAGAATGTATTTAAATTTAGAGTGAAATCAACTCCTTATGGCCTGAGGGCGTCTGTGCATTAATGCAGAAAATGATGTTAGGATAAAACCTTGAACAATTAGGGATAAGTATCTAAAACTCAATTAACCTTTAGCACTCCACCCCGCAGCAGTAACATGCTCTCCTGTTCGCTGCTGTGGCATCAGCTGGATTCTGTGTCATTGCACAACCAAGGACAGGAGGCAGACTCCAGGGCCCGTTTTAGCCAGGGCACACGCACAGTCCTCTAGGGACTGGGGGCTGGGGGAGTCTATCACCTACTTGATTTGCAGTGTTTTTAATAGGTGACCGGCTCCTTCCTCTCGGTGCTTTATTTTTAGGACTCCATGTTGACTCTGTCATCAGGTTATTTTGAATAATGAAGTGAACTTTCCAGCCTGGCCTTCACGCCCGGATTTACATAAGAATCCCCACTTGTGGGTTACGTGTATAGCCTGTGTGTTTGAAGGTCAGGCATCCCTAACAGTATTCAAAGACATTTTCCCTTTTTTAGAAGAAGGCACAAAAGCAAAATGTCACACCCATCTTGAAATTACCTTAACAGTTGAATAACTTTATCATATTAGTTTGACGTGATAAATCAATGTAGGTTGTACTTATACTTTTGACAAATGTTTTTTCCCTGTTTAAATTATTCCTGAGTAGTCAGTGGACTTGGCAGAAATTCCCTAATGTCTCAACCTCCCAATGCTTAATTTAAATGTCTATAGACTTACCCTAAGGGACATGAAAGTCCCACATGGACCCCGATGATCTTGGTTTGTGAGCTGTACCTGCCAGGCCTCCCGGAAAGGTAGGCACGCTCGAGGAGGAAGACTCGTAGAAGTACCGTCTCTCTACCTCTTTGTGATAAACTTATTTGGGCCAAGACTGGGGGGCTTTTTAATATAATAATGGTCACCACATTGCTTCATTGATTTCAAAACATTGATGCAGTGAACCGTCCTCATATATAATTAAACCATTCACTTACTGTTTTGATCATTAATCCATGCGTTTATGTAACCCGGATGGATTTTTCAGTCTCCACGCGTTCCCTCAGACCCCTGCCCCATGTGCTCTCGGATTGAGTCTGAATCTGATGAATATGGGGATTGGAGGGAAGACTTCTCACTCGCATCTTTATTAAACACCCTAAATGGCCGTGCTGGGGCTCTCTCTGTTGCAAGCATTTGAAGTGTTACCGTCTTGCTGGTCCCTCTCAGGGTGAGCTTGGGTGCTGTTTTCCTTAGAGCTTTGTATGTAGTTGCCTGTGTACTTTTTCGACATTGAACACAGTCTGTGCATACCATGGTGAAAGATAGCATCGTTATGACGTGCACACATCTGGGTGGAGGAATACATAAATGGCTACATGACTAAACCAGCCGAAGAAGCAGCAAACTAAGTATATTTCCCAGTGACTAATGGCCGCCGTTCTTCTCTGACTTCGTATTAATGTGTTCATGTACGCTGACCACCTCTCTGTGTCACGGTTTCCACTGGGGTATTGAAATGTCTATGTGACATGCCGTGTTATGCCAATACAGTTTTCTTTCACTTCCATAGTTGATAAAGAATGACTGTTGAGCATTTGCCTCTGGAGGAGTTAACATATTTAAAAGGATTTTTAGAAATTAGCTGTCATGATCTAAAGATAAAGTGCTCATTTAAACTAAGGACAGACAGCTTCTTTGTATCCACTGTCTCATACCATCCTGAGCTAAACTGTGAGTTTGTTTAGATTGAACTTTTTCTGTTGCAGAGGAATGTCCTCATTTTCACAGCCAGAACACATTTGAGAGCAAAATAGAAGATTCTATTCTGAAAGTGTGTATGTGTGTGCGCATGCACGTGTGTGCACGTGTGTGTGTGTGTGAGTGTGTGTGCACGTGTGCATGTCTGTGTGTGTGTGCACGTGTGCATGATCATGTGTGTGTGAATGTGTGAGTGTGTGTGCACGTGTGCGTGTGTGTGTGTGAGTGTGTGTGCACGTGTGCGTGTCTGTGTGTGTGTGCACGTGTGCATGATCATGTGTGTGTGAATGTGTGTGAGTGTGTGTGCACGTGTGCATGTGTGTGCACGTGTGCGTGCGCATATGTGTGTGAGTGTGTGTGCGTGTGTGTGCACGTGCGCACGTGTGCGTTTGTGTTTGTGTGTGTGTGTGCACGTGTGCACGTGCGCGCGTGAGTGTGTGTGCACATGCGCGCGTTTGTGTTTGAGTGTGTGTGTGTGCACGTGCGCCGTGAGTGTGTGTGTGTGCATGTGCGCCGTGAGTGTGTGTGCACATGCGCGCGTTTGTGTTTGAGTGTGTGTGCACGTGTGCGTGTGTGAGTGTGTGTGTGAGTGTGTGTGTGTGTGTGTGTTTGGGAGGCATTTGAGAGAACACCTTTGCCACAGACTTTGGTGATTTTTGGTAGCGTTTTCTGGACTTTACTAGAACGTTCCCATCTTGTAAAAAGTAGCGTCCCAATTTTCTTACATCAACCTCCAATAGTCACATAACCCAAAGATTGACATCTGCTATTAGGTGATTAAACCAATGAAAATTTTATTTAAATGATAAGTCACTCAGTCAATAACTCTTTGAGGAGGGGTCTGTGTGTCAGGCGTGGACTGTGGGATCAGGACCATCTTGATGGTTTAGCGGGGCAGACGGTCTGTAGGCAAATCACCGTATGCATTATGTAACCGCAGATGCGCCAGGTGCTACAGAGGACACTACAGAATAGTAATGAAATTTAAAACACGGGGGTTTCATCTTGCTTTAATGTTGTATAGTAATTACTAGCCCCATGTGGCTCTTCACATTTATGTTAATTTTTATTTAATTCAAATTAAGTAAAATTTAAAAATTTACTTCCTCAGTCATACTACCATGTTTCAAGTGGTCCGTGGTCACATGTGACAGTGCAAATCTAGAGCATTTCTATCATTACAGAGAGTTCTTTTGGACGCATTGCAGCTATAGGTTCTGAGAGGATCTCTCTGCAGAACCAATGTTTAAGCTTAAATGTAACATCTGAGCAGGCAGTGATCCAATGAAAATTTGGGATAAAAAAGAGAACAGTCCTGGCAGAGGGGAGCTCTAGCATATGGATGCAACCTGATTTAAACTTGAGCTTGTGTTCTGTATTGCTGCTATTCCATGCGTGTCTGTGTTAACGATGGCGTAATAAATAGTACTGATACTCTCCATGTTACTGTAACCATATAAAACCACTCTTACTGGACTTCTGCCCAAGGATGGCATTACATTCAAACAATAACGAATCTGGCATCCAAAATAATTGAAAACCATTTAAAAATCTTGACTACAGATTTGTTTGTTTATGGCAGAAAGAAGTAAAGAAGAACTCACTGGTAGCATGAGTGAAATCTCTTAGCGTCTCTCTCCTCCCGTTCACCACCGTACTCTCCTGGTGCTCCTGCAGTTTCTCTCCTTTCCCTTCCAGGATCCCAGGTGGCTCACAAACCTTCTCTGACTCAGCTCTTTATCATATGCATTAACTTGTCCTGTTTCTCCTCTTAAAATTTTTTTCTGATATCCTATTATCTGGCTATTGGACAACAAAGAAAACTGCAAGAGCTTATGGAGTAAGTGACAGGCTCTCCTCGGTAGACCTTTATAAAAAGACACTGCCACACAACTGTGGTCGCGTTTCAACACTAAAGAAACATTCCAAATGCTTATGGGAAAACGGGCTGTGCTAGCTGATCTTGACTTTGAGCTCCCGGGGTTTTAGAATCAAATTGTTACTTTGATGTGCACGTGTTTAGCTCCGTGCTGGAATTCCTTCTATTACCTATAAATGCCATTATTTTGCCTAACAGGGTGTGTTGTAGGTAATCTAGTGAATGGGTTTGCTTATTTTTTCATTTTCTTAACACATTGGAGGAAAGAAAGCTAGGATGGAAGAACTCACTGGCCCTACCTTTCAGTCTCCAAGGTCTCTTGTTATAACTCACATTGGATGTGTTTTTGTTAAATTAAAGACATGCTATCACTAAATTTAACATGCTTATTAGTCCAGTTTAATGATGTAGTTCAAGTGTGTCCAACCCGCGGGCCACAGGCTGCATGCGGCTCAGGACAGCTTTGAATGCGGCCCAACACAAATCCCCAAACTTACTTAAAACATGAGATTTTTTTTGTGACCTTTTTTGTGAGCTCATCAGCTGTCATTAGTGTGAGTGTATTTTATGAGAGGCCCAACACAACTCTTCTTCCATTGTGGCCCAGGGAAGGCAGAAGGTCAGGTACCCCTGAAAAGTGAGTGAAACCTTATGGACTCGGATTAGCAAGAAAACAAGTTAATTCTAACTCATTAGAAGCCCAAGTGATCAAATATTGTTGAAGCAATAGGGACTTACTACTTTAAATTGCAAAGAGTAAATCTACACATTTCTAATAGGTCAATTTAAATGATTATGTAAGAGTTGTTTATAATTAAACTATGACTTGTCCTTTTATTAAGTTTATAAAGCATTTGAGATTGGAGTGTTTGTTGGCTTAATTCTCTTTTCAACATGTGTCGGGTTCAATTTTATTTTTGTATTATATATGAAAAAAATAATTTAAATTTATGAGCGTGTTTCAGCATCACACACGTCAAGAGGATCCAAAGCCATTAAGTTTCCAAAAACGAAACGTTGTAATCCTGATCAGGGCAGCCCGTGTGCTACAGACTCGGCTCTGCCTTCTGTGTGGTTCACTTCCGTCCCCTTCTCTCTGCTTCTGGATCACCAGGGTTACTTGCCGAGACAGCGAACTCCTCCTCAGCCTCTGGGCCGAGTCCCACTGCCCCGAACCTGTTCTCACGCGGCCGCCTGAGCTGTTGGCCGCGGACGTTGGGCAGAGACGTGTGAACGGCCGTCTGCTTGGGGACTTGAAGCTGGGGGCGCTGCATCGCAGTCGTACTCTGCTGTCCTGAGATTGCTGATTCCTCGTGACGTTTTTGCAGTAATTACTGGACATTAATGGGATAATCACTGTCTTCCCCACAGTCACCAACACGTGCCGAGGGGATCCGTTAAAACCCTCCACCTGATCACGCCCCTCCCCTGCTTTAGTTAAAAACCTGCAACGGTTTCCTATTGCTTTTAGCGTCAAGTTTGAAAGTTTTCTGGTGGCCTCTGAGCTCTGCAGATGGTGACCCTGCTGATTTCTGATTCATCCGCCTTGCTGTTTGCGTGGCAGCTGTGCCGAGCCTGTCTTCTTCAAGCTCCTTCCCATGTGGTCCCGCCCTGTCCACCTGGAGGCTCGCCGAGTCCTCCTCATTCTTCAGGCCTTGCTTCCCTGCTGCTCTCCCGGGCTAGTCTCCCATGACCCCTCCTCACCCCCTCTCCCCGCCTGCATCTGGGACAGAGCCGCCCGCTACCTCCTTCATCGCAGTGATCACGATTATAATCCGATCACCACAGACTTAATTCCAGAATGAATATCCAGCTTCTCTGCTCGCCTAGAAGCTCTTCAAGGCAGTGGCAGTTTCTAGCCAGTTTTAGTTAGTAACCCCAGCACCCAAAGCTGTGTTCGGCCCGTAAAAGGTGTTTACTGAATATTTGCCGAATTAAATAGACGTAATACGATTTTGGAGCTACTTGGAAATTTTGATTTGGTAGATCCTACAACAGAAACAGGTTCGTCATGATTTGATTATAAAATCCAACACCAGCAAATCAAATTCTACTCTGTTGACTTAAATATTTGTAGCCAGCCAAAGTCATTTGATTTCCACTTTCAATGTACTGAATTCAATATCAAAAGAAACTTTAATTTCAGAGGAAGTGCATTGATCATATCATCCACCAAACGTATTTTTGTTTTTAAGTCTGTGGACATGTAGAAGTCACAGAAAAGGAAGAAATAAAAGACATCATGAAGTATAATGAGCATTGAAGGTAAGAGGCAGCTTGTTCAGAAGAGGTTAATTCCTATTAAAGTAGATGTCACTAATTTCATATAATTTTTGCTATCAGGAAGCCAAGAGCTCTCGATGGTTTGTTCATTGAAGTAGATGAACCTGAATTCCTACTTGTGATTCTCTAAGTCTTGGGCTAATCATTTAGAATCCAGGTGTGGGCCTGTGATAGAGGTAGAGGGAGGGAAAGAAGACCAAGACAGGAAGAGAAAAATAAAATGAGACAGAGAGAAACAAAGGGACTCTTTACTTTGTGTCCTTCAACATCATGTTCTGAATGGCTGAGTTAGGGATGTGTGGCCATCATAGATTCATCCTCTACTCGTGTTCTGTGGAGTGCTAACAAAGTCTGAGGACAGCCTCTGCCCAGGTAACTTTGGAAGGTTGCTTTAAATCAAACTTAGCTGATCTCTTCATTTTGTGACTTTTCAGAGGACAAGTAGAATATTCCACATTCTCCAGTCTTGTGGGCTGGGAAACAGCATTTCCTGGTCCCAAGAACTGACATCTCTGTTAACTGTTTAGATGCCATTTGGGTCAAAACTGAAGCAAGCATTTAAGCATCCTGGACACACCTGCACAAGGCAGTGACTCATACAATGAAGAAGTCGCCTTGCAGTCAGCAATTCTGTCACAAGCTTGAGGGCCTTAGGTGTGAACGTCCAGGAGCTGTGACTCGAAGGGCCTCGCCCCTCGCCCATCTCCACATAGTCATGAGGATTCTATTGTGAAAATAAATCAGAATTTTAATGGGAAAGGTCTAGAGACCTACCTTTAATTTACCTGTTAAGTAAACACTTTGAGGGTAAAAATAAAATAAAATAAAGAACTTGCTAAATCAAGGTTGAGTTCTCAAATAACCAGTGACTAGGCTTCCTCCATTTTACTCCGCCTGCCCGCCTCCTACCTTTGCAAATGGCCATGGAATCAGATGCGAACGGTCACCACTCTGGGTGGGTTTTTAAAGTGTGCCCTGGAAATGCTGTTGCAGTTTTCTTATATTTTCTCAATTGCATTATAGAAAAGAATGAGAACTTTAATATTATAAATTATCATTGCTTTTCCTGCCAAGAAGATTGATAAATAAAAGGAAGTCCCCGGCAGCAAGTGCTACATCTTCTTAGTTAAAAACCGCCACCGATAGGACCCCGTCTGGGATGCCAGGGATATGGGACTGCTGTGGTGTAATCCTCCCCGTTTCCTTGGAGAAGGTTTACTACCCTGAAAAAGGCATTTTAACGGAGGTTTTATTGCAAAGCACGGCCTCTGTTTCCCTTGCAAATGGCTCTGACTATTTTGATTGGAATCCTGGAATGTTAAAGCTGGAAGCAGCACTCTGAACAGTCTAATCGGACTCTGAACAGGACGCGGTGTCAGAGGCCGGAGTCGAACCTGGGCCTGCTTGCTGCAGTTTTGTTGTCCGGCTCCTTCCTCTCCTCCTCTGCACGGCCTCTTCTGTATGAAGAGGGGTAACACCCCCTGGCGGGCTTACCCTGAGACTCAGTGAGACAATGCGTGCAAACCACTCAAGACACCGCTCCACACACGGTAAATGCTCGTTAAGTAGAAGTGAAAACGATATCATTAGCATCATCAGCCATTCAGTTATTTATATTGAACATCTACTTTGGGCTTTGGAAAAAGCTTTTGTCCCAATGGACCCATCCCAAGCTCTTCAGGTCACCCCTGAGACTAGATCTGTCACTCACAGTGGACAATAAGGTAGTCCACTAGAACAGTGCATTCTACAGCTCTCTCCTTTATAAAATGGGCGTAAGACTGAGAGAGAAGTGTGAAGTAAAATATGGAAGGTAATTCTTAAAGTCTAGGTTTACTAAAGATACTCATTTGAGCAGGTCCACACTCTTAGATTGCCAGTTCAAGTATTTTAAAATAATTAAAGGATCATCACAAGATGGGAAAAAATCTAATACCTCTTATCTGTGGATTGTTTCAGTTTTTAAAAATGTATAACTATGTACTATACTATACCTCTGTCCCCAACTACCTACCCCGAGTGTGTGTGTGTGTGTGTGTGTGTGTGTGTGTAGAATATGTTTGATGAGCTAAAGATCATATAAATTTAAAAACTAGTTCAGTCACATTTTAAAGAATGAAGGAAAGACAATCTAGGCTATAGGTAGTGGGTGATCATGGTGATAGCTAGATGGTTTGTCTGTATTTTAAAGACCTGGTTGTCACACTGATGCTGATTTCAGCAGCTTCAGCCACAGCCACTGGGCCACACCCCACACTTCAGAACGGTGGTTTATAGCCGTTGCAGTGTTTTCTCTGTGCTTTAATGGAACTGGATATTTTCCTTCAGCTCATCCATCTGTCACCCAGTGTTTATTGAAGGTACCCTGTAGGTCAAGCATTGTGCTAGATTGTGGGCGAGTAAAGTTATATTTGTTACACTTCCTTTCTGCAAGGCATTTTGCAATCTGGTAGGGAGCCAGCAGATCATTTCAAATGTAGAGTAGCAAAAGCAATGGATCAGGACAAAGCAGAGGCTACAAGAACCCTGCTACTGCACCATCGGAGATCAGAAAATGAGATTTTGATCTGCATCTCAGAGATGAGTAGGAATTTAACCTCAGGTAGATGGCCTGACTTGTGCAAACCGTTGAAGTCTTAAAACTACATGAACCATTCAAGCACATGGAACCAGCTTGGTGAGCAAGAATGCAAATGATCACAGAGAGGTGGGATTGCAGGCAGGAGAGACGAGAAGCATTGTGAACTTCATCCTGGAGGTGTTGTGGACTAATTCATGGGTTTTAAGGTAGGGCATTATGTGGACGAGCTGGTATTTTAAGGAGGACACTCAGGAGCTGTGCTGTAGAGCGATTGGAGGCAAGAGACCAGAGTGAAGGCTGTGGAGCTAGGTCACGTGAGAGGTAAAAGTTGTCAGATGAACAGAGATAGAAACAAGGGGACAAACAAGTGTAACAAAAGCCCGGAATTATTGGGGCTTAGTGCTTAGCCATGGGTTTGATAGACGAAAGAGTGAATGAGATTAGCTGTCCCGTGAACTGGAGTCCCCTCTCAGATGACAATTGCATAATGCAGCCAGAAGGGAGATTCAGAAGGTACCCATTTGTGTGCAAATAGAAGGAATTCTGTTTGGGAGGTGTTGCGTTCCACATGGCATCTAGGTGGATATTTATTTAAACTTAGGGGAGTTTTGACCTTGGAATGTTGATTTAGGCGTCTTTGGTGAATTGATGCTAATGGAAGTCCTGGGAGGAGGAAAACACTTTCAACAGAGTGAATTAGCACCTGAAAGGGTATGGGGAGGAAATCTATTTTTATCTCAGCTTTTAGACCTGACTTTTTTTGCTTGACCTCCAGTTCTAACTGAATTGGGCCTCAGAAAACATGAAGTCATTTTGAATCTGGGCCAAATATATTGTTAATTCCAGCATATATTCATAAACTTAATGCTATGACATAAGTTTTTCTAATGACTCTCCCTCTAACTTAGGGGGAAAAAATGACATGATGTGTAAAGAATGGATATAGGTAGTGAATCACTTAACTGCTACAGCAGATGCTTTTCTTTATTAGGATAATACAGGTATGTCACAAACACCTTTTTTAGGGAGTTTCAAAATTATTGTCAACATGGTTAATCCTGACTGTTTTTCTCTGTGGCTCAAGGATGTTCTGTGACATACTCTTGAGTCTGTTTCATATTGGTTAGTTACCCTGACTGGGATTTCACCTGAGCGGTAGTCTCTGAAAGTCATCAATTGAAATAAGCTGGGGTAGCTCACCTGCTGCCTACCATTTTAATGTTAAGATTGAGTATCCACGTCTGTCTCAGCGGGCACAACTTACCACCCCGCAGTAAACAGCTACAAAACTGGGCCAGTGTACAGGCATCTGATTTTCGGCGTTGGAAGCCAGCCAGTATAGGTATGACCCCTGAAAGGAGAGGAACCCTCTAGGTCTTGGTGTCCATACAGGAGTGAGGCTGCACAGAACAGTGGTCTCACGGATCCGAGATGGTCGTCTTGAGTTTGAGGGTCAGAGCTGCTGCAGTGGCAAAAGTGAGACGGTCAGGGTACCAGAAAGAAGGAAGCTGTGCAGAATGGGGTGCAGAAGTGGGACTCCCGGGGCTTCTCTATGTCGTTGGCCAAGGGATGGGGTGTGCGTGCACAGAGAGGGCCTGGGGAGCACCTGGCAGAGGGTGGCTTCTGCCGGGCCGAATGCTTCGAGGAGATTCCCAAGGTCTTAACTGAGAGTAAACGAGTTGTTGGGTATTCACTTGTGTAACAGAATGCTGTGCAGCCATAACAAGTGTTAACTGCTGCTCAGTGCAAACACGGGGGTCAATCTTGAACAGTTGAAAGAAGCCAGATAGAAAAGTGTACTTATTGTATGATTACATTTATGTCCATTTCAAGAACAGACTAAAGCTACCGATGATGATAGCAATCAGATCGGCAGTTGCTTCTGGATGCCATGAAGCTTGACTGGCAGCGGGCACTGGAAGGCCTTTGGGGGCAGTAGATTTGTAATTTGATGGGGGTCTTGGTTTCATGTGTGTGTATGGTTGTCAGACGTATCCATTATAAAATGTCTGTTTCACTGCATGAAACTTTTATCTCAATTATTTTAAAAGATGGGATTTTTAAAAACAATTATTTTTAAAATAGTTGATTTAAAATGCTAATTATGATTTTGCACAATGGATCATATAATAAAATAATAAAAATGTTTGGTCATAAATGTGTCAAGTGTTTCAAACTCAGCAAATGTGCTTGAGCTAAGAAGAATAATCTAGGAGGGTGTATTTGCTGTCTTACGATTTGGTTTGGATGTTTCCTACCTCTCCTGGCATTTTAGGATAAGGGTTTGCTTAGAATTTCCACTCTCTTTAGAAAGAAGCAGAATTAGCAAAATTTCCCTCCAATAAAAACAATGTACTCCCTAGACAGTTCACAGAAATGGAATATTCTTTGAATTCTTTTCAAAAAATATGCTGGAGGGACATTGAGGAACGTAAGCTATTTTATCCCAGGGACCCGTGTACTGATTGGGAAATGGACCCCGGGTAATTGATGCTATTTGTCTGGGAGCTGAATGTCCAGGCAGGAATAGGACCTGACTTAATTGAAAAGAATTGATGATACCCATTAAGAACACTGATCCTCTGAGAATGAAAGCGGAAGGGCCAGTCCGGGGTCCTCTAGCATTTCTCATTGTTAGGGGAAGATTGAGTTCATTTTGCAGAATAGTTTTCTGATGATGAGGATCAGGGCTATGGACTAATACAAAAATCTCTCTTTTTCTTCTTCCTCATTCTTCTCAGAGGGCAAATATAATGGGGCAAAGAACCGCAAGCTGAGCCTATCATGTGGTCATTTTCACTTGGCATACGTGTAGCCTCAGCCTATGTGATATAATAGGAAGAACATGAGATTGGATGTCAGAGACTCAGCGGCTTGTTAACTGTGTGACGTTCAGCACATCCTTTAGCCTTTCTGACTTTGTCTCCAGGGGTTGCTGTAGGACATGAGATGCTTAGCATGTAGGTAGTCTCTTCCTCCTTTCACAAAAAAATTCGGTTCTATAAGAAAGTGATCTCTAGGGTTTCTTGAGGTCCCATTTTCTGAAATGGAAATAAATAATGGAAAGCAATGGCCATTCATTGGAAATAAATAGTTGCCATATTATTGTGTATCTTACTTAGAACATCGGTGCTTTGGTCATTACCTGGAGGCAAAATGATCTGTGAATACTAAGTACCCTTTAAAGAGGCATTAGCATCTCTGAATGTTGCATGCTGCATGGACTGAACTGTTGATCAGGTGTGGTTTATTTAATGTATTTTTCATGAGAGGAGGAAAAGAGTTCCACAGTGATAGCCACTGAGAGCCAACTTACATCACTGAGCATTGCAAAGCCAAATAATTAAAAATCCATGACTAGGAACTGACTTTCTGAGCAACCAGACTGTAATAATAGACCTTTTTAAACATTTTTTATTATTTGATTTATTGGGATGACATTGGTTAGTAAAATTATATAAGTTTTAAGTGTACAATTCTCGTACATCATCTATGAGTTGCATTGTGTGCTCACCACCCAGAGTCAATCTTAAGAGCAAAGAACAGTGTTAAATCTTTGGAAACCTGTATGTGTTAGGTTTTTGGCTCTGCAAGAGATGACCTCTTAAGTTCTAAGCAAAGAAGGGGTGTGTGACAAGTAATGCAGCCTTCTTTGGATGAGAAATGAATCTGTGTGAGGGAGAACAGTATGGCTCAACAGAAAAGTAAATTGTTTTAATGAGTCATTAGGCTATTTAGGTGAGTTAAAAATTAGTTATCTTAATGTATTATATACACATGGTTTTAAGATCAGTCTTAACAAAGTGAACTCTGTTGGAATTTAAAACTCAGTAACTACTGAACTACTAAAAAATAACTTTCATTTTTCAAAGATTCATTGTGTATTTTTTCATTAAGTCAAGTTATTGAAGAAAACATGAATCTGCAAGCTTAGATTCAAAGAGTATCTTATTTGCCTCCCCATGTGTTTTTTGATAAAGGAATCTTAAATGGATGTTGGATTTGGGTTTCCCAGAAAGATACTAATTTCAGAGTTCTCAGTATTTCATGCTTTTGGTTAAAGATGTGTGGTCCTCCACGTTGCTAAATAGATTACCAGTATCTTTTGATTTGATGGCTAGAATAAATAAATATATGTAACAGCAATAGATTTATTCAGTTATTCAGTGCTCATTTTGTTTTTATCTACTGGGTACCAGGTATAGCCGTAGACGTCGCGACTCAGCCATTCCCCCTTGTAACAACATAATGTGCTGTCACAGTTGTAGATGTCTATGGAGTCTGACAGAAGGAACCTCTGATCTGCCCGTGGTGGGATCTAAAGAGGTTTGATGAAAAGAGCTGCCTTGAGAATGAGTAGGAATTAAGAATGAGTAGGAATTCCCTCGCAGAAAGAGTGGGGAAGTCCCCCGCTTGGGAGCGGCATGGAAGGCCCAGGCACAGGGCTGTAGAGAGGCGCGAGCTGTCCGGGGAACGAGGCGGTGTGGTGCTCTTAGCCCAGAAGCATTCTCTTGAAGGCCCCGTCAGTTCAGGTCTCAACAGGAAACCGGTGGCACCTTCATTCACATCAGGAGGAGCTGAAGAGCGTATAATGGTCCTGTTGACATAGTTGTGGGCTGGATGTTGGGTGGACCGGGATCTGGAATGGTGGAACTGTTACCACTTCTTGACCTAAACGGCCGAGAGGAGGGAGCTGTTATGGAACCACAAAGGAGGGAGGTGTGGAGAGGAGTGGCCTTGAGAGGGTCGTTGAGGAAGCCAGAAACAGGTGACCTCTGAGGGAGGAGCCAGAGGAATAACTGCCCCTACCTACAGTCCTCCCTGCATCCAGTAGCCTTTTCTCCTGGTCCAGGGGACTTCGGGAGCCCTGCCTATTTCCTTTGCCTCCTTTCCCTGAAGACCTTTACCTGTCACCTACTTTGCTCCTGCAATCACCATCTACACTTGGACAAACCGTAGCTTGCCATTCCGATTCCTAGAGTTCCCCAACACGAGGGAGTTGCAGAAGCTTCCCGAGGGTCTTATTTATCATTATCGTGATAATTGTTTAACTTCTGATTTGTCTAAGAAGGGTGTCGTTTTCTTGCTTTTGTTTTGTTTTTGTTTTTGTTTGGGATTTCACTGACATCTATAACAGATTCATTCGGCATTTTGTGTGCCTTAGCCTCCTTACTCCCCTCGAGGGGAAGGCAGTGCTATCTGCATCTTCTGGGTGAAGAAACAGACAAAACTGGGTGTACCACTGAGTAGACAAGGTGTTCAGCCTCATTCCCCTATGAGATAATGCATTCATTAGCATGTGCGTGGTGTTTACTGCTCTCTCCCATGATTAATTTAACACTTAAATGCCAGACGCTGCAGGTGGTAGCATGAGAGAGATAAGGAAGGTTCTGTTCTTATCTGTGATGAGCATGAAGCTCACACTGGGGAGTGTCATTAGTACTAGAAACAAGCAAAAACTATGGTAAGAGAGATTAATTTTGTCTGAAAATGAGATTAAAATATTCTGTTGCTCCCCTCTAAAATTTCAAAGGGAAAAGCGTTCATAGTTTCCAAGTATCAAATCACATTGTCCGTCACGGGTTCAGAGCACAGATCAGGTCAGATGCTGCGTGTCGCTGCAGTTGGTGAGCGGACCTGTGTCCCTTGTTTAAAGGATGGAGGGAGGACATTTTTTTTTTTACATGAAGTCTGGAAGGGAAGCAACTTCGGGGTTTGTCTCTCCTGTGAATGGGTTCACACGAGGTTAGGTATGAGGTGACATTCAAGTTCACTGCCTTCAAGAGGACTTACTCTCCCTGCTGTTCTTTAGTTGTTATGGTCAGGAGTGGTTGTGTAAGAATATTTACTTCAAACATGCTAAGTTTTGTATCCCCCATCATTGAGGGTTGACACCCCTCAGCTTTCTTTCATTCCTTGGCTCGTGGAGAGGTGATGTCTGTAGTAGTGAGTTGCTTTCGTCATCCCTTACTGGTTTGATCCCCAAATCTCTACCTTCTTTGTGTTGAGAGCTGACCCAGTAGTTGCCCAAAGGAATTTCTTGTCATTGCCACTGCCTCTTCTGAGAAGAACTTGTCCTTTGCTCTCCCTGCACGGTCAGGGGATGACTCGGTTACACACACAGTGCACCTGTCACTCTGTTTAACCTGCACAGAGTGGGGTCCTGGGAGGCGGTCTTTCACGTATAAAATGCAGGTGCTATTTTTATTTATTTGTTTATCTATTTCTTTATCTATCTATCTATTTATTCACTTTTTAGTTTTGTGCCCTGGAACACAAAAACAGTGCCCTTCTCCACCTGTTTGCTTGACGAATGCCTCTTGTCTCTTGAGATGCTGCTCAGATACAGCATCATCTCTGTGAAATTTGATCTCATTCGTCCCACAAAATTAGTTTTCACACTTCTGTCTCTTGTTTGTAGCATTACATTAGGTATGTTTACTTACATCTCCCCACTGGACTCTCAAGGGAATAATTCATTCAGTTTTGCATCTCCAGTAGACAGAGGAGATACGCATACACCTACCGATTATAGCAAAGGGCTTCAGAATCCATGATTTACATCAGTTGGCATTTGTCTTGTCAGAAGAGATTTAAAAAAATTTTTTGTGATTAAAAATTGAAAGAAAAACCTATTTGTATTTTCAACTAATTCATTCTACTTATAGACAGCTGCCACTGATTGTTTCTTTGAATGTCCATTGAGTTTTAAAATGTATTTCACTTTGGCTTTAAATTTATTTTTAACAGCATTTGTAAATTTTGTTTTGACATACTGAAAGTGTATATAGCCTTTGAAGTATTTTTTTTATCATTTAATGTCATTTTCTTGCTTTGCTTTTTTTATTTAATAAAGCCATCTGTTTAGTAAGCATGAAAAATTGATTGATATGAAACCCAAAAAGTTCAGAAAGACAACTAAATAACAGATGACAGATTAGATAAGAACAAGTCATTAAGCTGGCCTATAAAAGGACAGCCATCTGCACTACTAAAACAATCTTCCTATTGATGACAGTAATAATTTTCTGACTCCATGACAGCTAAAAATTTATAGAATAAAATGGAAGGCTTATAAATCGAGAAGTAAAACTTGATTTGGGGTAATTAGTGTAATCCTTTTATTTCAGCATTACATGATAAATGAATCAAGATTATAACAGAATCCTTTGAGAACAAATATCATTTGTTCCGTGGATGCATGTGTGTTTCCTCTGACACACAAAGTGACTAATCTACCGTTATTTTGTTGGGCTAAATTATTAACCAATGTAGAAGGTCTAACTCATTGCACATTAAAAAGATTTATGCTTCAAGATTCTTTAAAGTCCTGTTCTACAGGTTAGTGATTTATAATTAAAACATAAATTTAAGATAACCAATCACAGACCCCTAGGACTGGAAGGAACCAGAGGGCCATCTGTCCTTACCTTGGCAATGCTGTCATCCAAATTGAACTCATTTTTGTGGTCACTAAGAAAACACCAAAGAATATCAAGAATAAAATACACTGCTGAGTCTTTTTAATAATGACCTATCTCTAGTAGAGTTACACAGAATCAGGTACAAACAGGTGGATCTGGTTAATTTGAGGAAACCTATAGCTGCAGACATTTAAAAACCAGACTGAATTAGCTGGTTTTAATTTAGAATTGATTTTCACATTCTCTCAATGAGCTAATGCTCTCATTAATGCTAAGTGACTTAAACCTTTGCTCTTTAATATGGAACTCTTATTAGAATTAAATATGGTAAAAGTAACTTAACTGGTATTGGATTATTTTTCTGATAACGATTCTTTCTCTGTTTCTTCACATGCTGTATGGGAACATCCTAATGGCTGCTGGCAGCATGAAAAGCTACTGAGATTAGATTGGCTTGGAGCTTTGTAGACAATTGTCCTATGTTGGAACCTAAGGATTCTGACTCACACTGAGTTTGAACTTAGCAGGGTGCAAGAACTTTATGCCTCCTAATTCTGTGCTTTGGGTTTTTATCATTTTTATGAGTCTGATGGGCCATTCTTTACATGGGTAGGAAGAGTTTCAAGTAAAAATATAAGGACAAAAATAAAACAGCGGTAAGTCTACCTTTCACAGATAGCTACGGATACCATTTTAGTGTGCATACTTTCTTTCTGCTGTGCATGTGTATACATTTTAAAAATAAAATACTCTGTATTTTAAATAATGTTTCGTGCCTACTTGTTTTCTACTTAATAGGTTGCGAGTGTCACATATCATGAAAAAACGTTGTTGTTCATAACAGCATTTCACTGTGTCATGAACTGTATTTGATATCACCAGTTCTTTATTACAGGACATTGAGATTACTCCAGCCCATCATCACGATGGAAAACTTATGGTACATACTCATAAATCTCTCGGAATCTGATTGTTTTCTTAGAGTTCCAAGAAGTAGAATACTTGGGTAAATGTATACAATTTGTTAAGGCTTTTGTTGCATACTACCACATTTCTCTCTAGAAAAGCTGTTGTCTGAATGTTTATTTCTTGCAGACTTCTTAGTATAATTTTTAAAAATCTTTGCAATTTTAACAGTGAATACAATGTCTCGTTTTAAGAGTTATTGTTTATTGAGATTGCCCTGGTTGTTAGTTTTTTTTCCATTTGGTTTTCAGCTGCTCAAATACATTTCTTCTGTGAAGCACCTTTTTATTTTCTTGGCCCATCTCATTTCTAACATTTACTTTACAGATTAATAATAATAACAACTAAATTCCTGCTTGTATTAAAGCTCTTAGGTTTGCAAAATGTCATCTGTTTGTGACACAAAAAAAGCCCACTTCTATTTTGTTCGACTAAAGCAATTATGCCAAGCTTGATATTCATGCTTAATAATTTATTTCTAAGTTGATTGGACAAAGAGTCATTCAGACTTGGGCTCATTAACAAGAGGCGGTGTAGAACGTGTCTGCTGCTCACGCGAGGGTCGTGCACGCTCTGCGGGAAGGCGAGGGCCTCCCTTTGGCAGTTTTCAGTGTTAGGCCTTTTCAACAGACTCGCTTTCTGGTCAAGTCAGGTATTTAACCTGTCTATACTGGGCAGTTTATAAAAATCGTCCACCCATTTAGTCTTTTACTGATCTGGCCTGGACACCTGGAAAACCAGAAAAGACCACCCGTGTCCTGGTTTATTTGATGTCTGGAGCTGATGGAGGCGTTGAGTGGAGAGAAAGAGGATTCAATGGCTTAGTCGGTGGGTCCGAATTTTCCTGGCACTTCAGAGAGACTCCGTAGCGTCTCTGCGGGAGGGGCCGGAGCAGGAGTTGTGGAATAACATTAAGACCGCCTGGAAGTTTCTTCAGAAGGAATGATTTCAAGTTTATCCTGTGAAACCATCAAAATAAATGTGAAGAACTGGCCTCTGTATAATCGAAGCTGTTCAGCTGAAAACTTAGGGTTTCTGACAAACCATCTCTTACATTTTACAGACTCGACCTCCAAGCGAGACGTGAGTAGAGGACTGACTCTCCCTTGCTGAGCCGTCGGGGCACTCTGACCACGGGGCTCCTTTATTTACTGGAATCCGATGGAACTAGCTGAGTAGGAACCTAAGAAGAAATGCTCTCAGAAAAGCATTGCCCTTTGTATTTGATCTGAGTTAATAATGTGCATATAGTGCTTGAAGCAAGATATGAAAAAAAAATTAACTTCTGGGTACCTATGATATTTCTTTCAATTTTAACATGTGTTGGGTTGTAAAATTCTTAGTTTCCTGTTGTTTGGCACAAATCTTTTACCTTTGAAGGCCTCTGCCTCAGGCTGACTGTTAACAGCTTTAGTATTTCAAAGCTCTCAGCATATTTTGCCTGTATTATCCAAGTGTATTGTTGTCTCATCAGAGTTAAAATGCTTCCCTGAGCTTTTGTACAGCCTTGGGTAATAGCATTTATTTATTTACTCTACATTTAGTGTTTACTGAGCACCTACTATGGGCAAGGCAGCATACTGGAAATAGAAAAAAAAGGAAGTCATGTTTCCTGATCTCAAATAGCAATTCCTTCAGTGGCAAGACAATCATCTTAAGTGGAAATTATAACACAAGGCAAGAAGAAATGAATGGTCACGGTTACGCAGGATATTAAGGGACCTACTTATCGAGGAAAGCTTCTTGGAATGAGGGCTGCCTACGTCAATCTTCAGGGGTCCTACGGGTTACCCAGACCTAGGACTAAGAAGTAAAGATGATGCATGGATTCGACAGGGGCCTATACATGGTTTTGTTGTGTTAAAAAAATACATTGTGAGCAGAGGGTGACAAAGGTGACAGTTGGTAAGAAAACAAACCCTTTGTTTTCTTACCAACTGTGGGTACCATTAAATGCCCCAGGGTTCCTTGGTGGTGTAGTGGCTAGGCTTCAGTGCTCTTAATCCCGTGGCCTGGGTTCGATTCCCAGCCAGGGAACTAACCAAAAAAAGAAAGAAAGAAAGAAACCCAGCCATAAATGCCTGTAGTACTAGTATTACAAGAATTTTAAAGAATTTTCCTTGTGGCTGTAGGATTCAGGACAGCTGCTTCTTGAAAGCCAACAAAGGAGAGAGAGACCAGGGAGTCTGGTAGCAAGACGGAGTGTTACTAACACAGAAATCATGGAGGTGACATGGTGGCATCTCTGAATGTTCTCTTGGTTAGAAGCAATCACGGGCCCTTCCCTCCCACTGGGAAGCGTCAGACAAGGGCACGAATACCAGCCAGCAGGATCATGGACCTCACCTGCTCACCACACTTCTTACCTCCCCGGAGGCCAAGAATAAATAGGTTGAAAGAGGGGTAGTATTCCATATCCACACTTTAGGGGTGGCTCTGTTAGTGAAATACAGGAGTCTTAGGTGCTTAAACATGTGTTTTATTTGTTCTTCACAATGATTTTTTTTTTAATTGTGGTTCATAAAATCTTGGAGATAATACATAAAAATTTCTATTTATGGTTCCATTAAAAAAAGGTAAAAAGTTCTAGTAGCTTGGGGATCTATCTTCCTCTGTGAAAAACTGGGTAGCACTTAGTAGAGGAGACCCAAAATATTTAGTTGGGTTTCCTGAAATCTTCACTGCTCCGAAACCAAGTGTACAGATGCCCTGAGATCAGATCTGCTCTTGACTAACGTACTACACCTGCCCTGGCTTCTTCAAGGACCCGAGGTGGACACCCCCAGATGCTTCGGCTGCTCAGTCCCCGCTGGCATTGTTAGTTTTCTGTGGTCCTTGATCTTGTCACCCCTGCTGCAGGTTCGGGAGTGTGTGCTGCAATAATCCCTTTATTTCTCTTTCTATAGAACAGAATCATTACTTAAGCATTTTTTGGTGACTGAGCACGTCAGTACCAACTTTCCCCTGTTGTCTTATCAGGACGATGGTTCCCTGTGCCTTCGTGTTAGCTGCCACAGCCATGTAAATAGAGAGAATAAATTTGGAAATTATAAATACTTGAGAAAACCGATGTCAACAGAACCAGGTCTTATCCTCAGGGAGCTGACAATCTAGGAGGGCATATGTGACATAGGCATAAATATGACAGTAATAGAGCAACGATTAGCAACACTGTACCCTGTGCATTTAGCAAATGGAGTGTGTGTGTGTGTGTATGTGTGTGTGTGTGTGTGTGTGTGTGTGTGTGTGTGTAGGCTGTCCGGAAAGTATCTGGCCATGTAATAGGTAAAGTAGAGGCATTTATGGCTGGGTTTTTTTCTTTCTTTCTTTTTTTTTTGGGGGGGGGGGGTTAGTTTCCTGGCTGGGCATTGAACCCAGGCCATGGCGTTGAGAGAGCTGAAGCTTAGCCACTACACCACCAGGGAACCCTCCCTGGATTTCTTTGGAATACATTATTTAAATTGTGATAAAGTTAAAAAATAATATTTGTGTTGTGTGTTCTCTCAAGAAGTTCTGTTTGCTGAAGTGTTTAGTTTATGAACTGCTGATCCAGAGAGACATTTTCATGTTTGGATTTGAGTATCCCCAGAAAAGATTAGAATTGTGATGAAGCTCTTGGAATATAGTTACTTATCAGTTATATATTTAAAAAATAGTACTAAGCCCCTTAATTGCAGGGAGCTGTCAGTGTTTTATCGCTTGAGCGTTCCACGAGGCATTTTGAAATCCATGTCTGTTACCTGCGTCCGCACAGTGTTGAGATATGAAAGGTTTTTTTGTTTTGTTTTGTTTTTTTGTTTTTGTTCTTTATGTAATGTACTCTTTATGTATCTGTTTGTCCCACGGAGTCTGTAAATGACTTGAGATCAGGAAGCATTCTCAGTCCTAGAACAGAGGCTGACCATCAGAATTTGTGTGTTGAACTCAGCAGGCGATGTTTTGTTGAATTAGCTCCGAACACTGAAAAATTGAGACTTTGCATCTAAGTCTTTTAATTTATCTTTTCTCTTTAACAAATGGATAAGGAATAATGGTTTGTTAATAAATTGGATAAAACACAGCATGTGTTAAACTTTATAGAGTTTGAAATCTGGCTGCTCTATTGGGAGAGCGGGGCTTACTATTATTAATAATACAATAATAGTATTGTGTTGTGGGAGTGTGTTGGCTGTCCAGTGGGACCGCACTGCGAGAGTGTCCATTGCTCATACGTCTGGAGTCAGCTGGGGCTATCTAGGCAACTCTGGTGAACTTGGCTGTGTTCTTCAATTGCCCATGGGGGGTCGGGGGTGGGTGGGTGGGAGGGGTGGTGACTGGAGGTGGGATGATCAAGGCTCATCTAGGCTGTTCCTTTCTAGAGTGATTCTGCTCTAAATATTTCTTTTCCTCCAGCAGGCTAGCCTAGGCACATTCCCATGCTGATAGCAGTGGGGGAGAGCAGAGCAGAAATACACAAGTCTTTTTCAAGCCTATTTCTGAGTCATGTTTGCTAATATTCCATGGACCAAATCAAGTCACATGGTTAAGCCATGCATCTGTGGGGAGGTGGAATGCATGGGAGGTCACTGCAAAGTTACAGGGGTCACATTTGCTAGCTGTGGCAAGTGCTATACTCTCGGTGCCCATGACTTATTCCTAGGTGTACTTGTGCTACACCTAGGTGTACGTGTGTGTTCGGCCCTTTTTGCCTATTTTAGAACTAGAAAACTAAGCCCTTTCAAAAACTGAAAGTGTTTAAATAACGGTAACCCTGATTTTTTTCTCTAGTGGTTTTTAGTGTACAGGTGTGTTTTCTTTGTGAAAAAACACCCCAAAAAGAATCCCTATTAAATTATTGGTTTTAATATGGATTCCATGACCTTAGTGAAAATTTGACATTATTTTGTGTGAAAAGCCTTCAACAGAATTGGAAATATACTGTATAAAACTGTTTATTATTTTGCTTAAATGTGGAAATACTGGGTTAAAAAAACTAATGATCAGGCTACAGTAATTAACAGCCTAACCGAAAATCTCCCCTTGGTTAAGGAATTGTTTTGTTAACTCATTCATTTGTTGAACAAACATTTGTCAGCCCTCAGGTGTGATTAAGGAATAAAAGCTTTATTGAACTTCGTATTTAGTATGCAAGGGTATATAAATAGACATGTGTTTTCTTGGTGTAGATTCTTTCTTTGCAGGATTATTCATTTGGCTAACACTAAGATTTTCTTTGTTATATGAAAGGATCGGCAGATTTGAGATAAATAACACAAAAAGTGTATACAAAAAAGAGTAGTACTCTGAAAACAGGTTTGAATGTTTTAAATTTTGCTTCAAACAGGAGAATCATCTCCAGGCTAATAAGGAATGAATTTTCCTTCTTAAGACACACCTTTTTTTTTTTTTTTTTAAATATACCTACAGCTGTTTGCATCCGCGGTGGATATTGATGTTGTGAAAGTGTTACAGTTCTGTTTTTGTAAATCGCATAAGTCATTGCCCCACCCAGCACTTGCTAAATTGATGCTTCCTTTTTTAATGGCTGTAATGTATTTGTAAACATGTTTCTTAACTTACTTGAAAACATGTTGTTTCCATCTCATTTATTTGCAGACAACTTACTGTCTGTTGAAGCTTTAGCTTCTTTTTTTTTTCTAATGACTCCTTTGAAATATTATTTTAATGAACCTATGAAACACATCATTGTATTCTTTATATTGTGGTTGGACTGCTAATGAGACTCATCCATTAAGTAAATGGCTTTGTAGGCAATACAAATGTAATAAATAAAGTCAGTCTCTTTTCTTTAGTACTTTTCCGCTGATGGGCATACCACATGCTGAGAAGGCAATGTTTCATGACCAGATAGTTGAGTTGGTAGGCAGATTGGGAATCTTCGCATTAAAAAAAGTTGAAGAATATCATAAAAGAGTATATGCAACTCCCACTATTTTTTATCAAATCATTAGATAATGGATTTCTGGTGTAGGCATTGTATTTCAAGATGGTATGGTTTATAGAGGAAATTAAGTACCCTTGTGATCCATAGAAGGGAAAACATGCTTCTTTGCAAATAAAGGAGGAAAAAACCAAATTTTTAAAAAAATATTTTTAAGAAAGCAACACTCCTACAATGGGTTGCATCACTAAACCAAGTTCAGGTCCTTTTCAACTTGACCTCATTATGGGCTTTGATGTTTTGCCTTATCGGGAGGAAACACAGGGATCAAAAATGATCTTGTCCCTCTTGTTTTGGTGGAATCTAGTTGCAACAGCCAATTCTCCCTTGGGATTCCAGGTTTCTTCATTATTTTCAGGAAAATGTTATAAGCATTTACTCCTCAGTATGCAGTTGGCAGGAGCTATTATCGTTGTTATTATGTTCACATGTGTGATTGAGTAGTTCTGTAGGCTCTTGGCTGTTCTGATCAATAGATACAACATGATGGCATTGCAAACTGATCTTTTTTCTACTGCTTATTATAGGTAGCATAGCCTGGCTGAGCTGGCCTAGTCTCTAAATCTCCATAGCCCTACAGGATACCAGCCTCTAAGAGTAAAAATCATAAATGATGACATTTTCTGGCGCCTTCTCAAAGAAGTCGCTGTGGGTTTGGGCACAAAGGCAAATGTGGGCCAAGAGCAGACATTTCTTCTCTAGCCAGGACTTTCTCTATTGCTTTAAACCCGTTTTAGGGGTTGATTTGGTAGAAATGAAATACAAAGGCTGTCCGGGAAAAAAATCCAGCCATAAGTGCCTCTATTTCTCATATCACATGACTGGATACTTTCTGGACAGCCCTTGTATAAGAGGAAGAAGGAGGTAAGATGAAACTTTGCATAGCATCCAAACTGAAAAACTGTCCTCAGGTTTAGAAGTGATCTTCCTATCAAGAAATTACTAGTGCAACTTCAAGAAACAAATCACACCTTAAAAAAGTTAATACAGTGCGTTTATGTGTTGTAACGTTAGTGATTTCAGGTCCTTCTTAGAGTTACTAGCATGTCATAGTTTTTAAAAAGGTCTATTTTCTTAAATTACACAAACTAATGGTAGGTTACCAGTGGTTTCATCTAAGATTTAGTAAACTTCTCTTGTTTTGGGGTTTTATTGCGTCATTTCTATGAAAGGGTCTGTACTGGCAGGTAAAGGTGGTATTACTGTCTTTAAACAAAGGTCTGCTGTCATAGATTTGACAAAAGGGACAGTGCCCTCTTTCAGTCTCAACCTGGATTCCCTAGAGCATTCTAAATGCTTGCTCTGGTAGACAGCTGTCTGGTCTACCAGCTCTAGTCTTCCTTGCTTGTATCCCTGGGATCTTAATGATTTCTCGTTCTCTGTGGACTTGAAAAGGAGATCGCCCCCCCTGTGTCCATGCCACCTCAGACACTCAGTTCTCATTCTAGTGTGAAAACTGCGCGTCTGTAGAAATTCCACAATAGTCCGGACTGGCAAAGAGGCGTACTTTTGGCCATGAGAGTCCATGACAGTAAGCTATGGACCAGGAGTGGTCAGCAGTTGCTCTGCCACCTTGAGGTGATTGATTCCTTAGGGCCGACCGTGTGACACTCATCGTGATGCCTGTCACGGACGCAGATCGGATGCAGGGTCTGTTATACCTACACCATCTCCTGTCCATCACCAGGTCTGAGAGGATGGTTTAAGCTTTGTGCTGTGCATGGGGAAAGGCGAAGGATATTCTTAATCTTAAATGAAGCACGGTATTTTCATAACATTTACTCTAACACAATTTGCAGTGTTTATTATAAGGAAAATGTAATAGCATGGTTTTAAATACTGTCTGAGATTTGCTTCAACGCGATTTCTCCCGTGGTAGTGGAGGTATAAATGATTCATTTAACTGTTCTCTGCACATTTGAACTTTTTACAATAAAAGTAAAAACTTTTTGAAATGAAGACTCCTTCATACTTTGGTTAATGAAGTTATTTGAACAGATGATTTTGATATCAGTTTCCAAAGAGTGTTAGAATGAAGTTTTAATATGGCTTAGTTCTTAATTAGGAAAAAATCTTGAAAGGTACTTATGAATCTAGCATAATTTTTATTACCTTCCCTGAAACAACCACATAAATCCACATATGTATTTATTTTTTGGTAACAAGCTTGAGAAAATCTCTAAAATCATGCCTTTTGCTGTTTCTGTGGTTTCTCCTCACTTTACTTTTGTTTAATGTTTATCTTTTATGGCCCCAGGAAGTTGGATAACTTGAAATAATTTCGAGGCTGCAAACACACTGCCAGGGATACAGACTCATGGGGTTTGTTCTCTGTTGCGTTGTCTTGGCTGGCTTTCTCAGTCTGCTTCTAACACGAGGTGAGAATCTTCCATTAAAATAGGGAGAAAATAGATGCAAATTACAAATATTTCTGTGCATTAGTGGCTTAATGTTTATCCTTCTTAATTCCTGTTCATATTATCTTTATTGAATACATTTCATTTTGCTTACTTAAGCTTTTGCAATTTGTCCCCAAAATACATATGTTGAAAACAGTAAAAATGTAAATGCAGCCTAGTGAATAGAGTTTCCCATAAAATGCCATGCCATAAGTAAAAGACAGAAAACACGCTCCACTGGGGACCTTTCTGAAATGATGATTAATTGCTTTTTAAAGGAATTATTCTAGAAATGTGCTAAGCCACTCAGCAGTAATTTAAAGTGGGCACCCTGTTCACAGTTGTCCGCCTGCCGCCCTGAGATCACAGCCTCTCTGGGACGACTCTCATAGGAGAGTTGGAAAGCAAAGTGCAAAATGCCATCCTTAAAACCGGAGCTGCCACGTTCAGTCATGTCATGTTGGATGACAGGTCACAAGAGCAAGTCACACGTGAATTGATAAACTCAGGCCACTGAAAGCCTGTTCATTGAAATCCAGTTGTCCACCATTGTTGAGAGAGACATTGTTTTCTGTCAAAACTTCGCCACATCCGGTGCTTTCAAGGGCTCGTTAAAGCGGAAAGGCAAGTTTTTCTCTTGCTGGGGACGTATCTGTCTAAAGTAGATTAACACGTGGACGGGGAGAGAGAAAGGGGTTCTCCTGTCGATAGTGACACCAGTCTGTCTCCCTGGTTTTGAATTGCAGCCCTTAACAATTAAGAAAATTTAAATTGCCACCCTTAATGATTGATCATGTTTTCTTAATTAAGGAAATGCTATTAGTAAGGGTACAGAGGGTATTAGGACAAAGGGTGTGGGAAATTTGGGGTGGTATTAGTCACATGCTTGGGGGAGCCTGGGGGGTGACGTTTGGAATACGTGAGGCTCCGCCTTTCTCTACCGTGTCCATTACATCTGTGACATTTGGAATAAGTGAGAGAAGTCACAGTGGCACCGTAGCTTGAGCCCTAGCTGTACAGAGGCAAGGCTTGCCTCTTCTTACTGCATGCTACCTTCCCACAGTGCCACCTCAGTCCGCTAGGGACGGCGTCCGTGCTAATTTGCCTTAGGGTTAAATATGTCCCCTGTCGCACCCCTCAACCCTTGTTCCCAATATTTAACAGAACCGCAGGCAACTTTCGGCATCTCAGCAGATAGAAAGTAAAAATCTGCTCTTGAAATGCTAGTGTTGGTGTATTAGGTAGCTCACACCTAACACTGTGTGCTGTTATTCTGTAGTTTTTCTAGTGTATTGAGTTCTGTTCTTAAAGATTGTACAGAAGATAACATTTATTATACGGACTAAGATATGCAAAATTATAACCGTTTCCGATAGCCTAATTTCTGTTTCAAACCTGCATTCTGTCAGGTTGGTGGGAAGACATGCTGTTACATTAGCAGTTCTCTTTCCATTTCTCCCAGGGTTGTATTCGTCTTTTGGGGATTGGGCAGGGCCCCTTCTGGTCTCCAATGTCACCTGTCTCCTCCGGCATCGGAGCGCACATCATTGTCCCGCATGGCCCTCTGTGCAGTTGGTGGCGTGCCCTGGCACCCATGTGTTGCTGGCGTCTGCGGGGCGCCGGGGTCCCGAGGTTCTGCGCTGTCGTGCACTCTGGGCGCAGGGCTCCTTCTCCTGCTGTCAGTCCCCGTCGGAACACCAGGAACTTTGGGCGGGAATATTAAGTGTCTAAAGTCCTACAAGGAGACGTTCACAGGCAGGGCCGGATCCTCCTGTGGGGTTCTCCCTTGCGCAAGGAGGGGCAGGTCTCCCCCCTCAGTCCTCTTGGATCCTGGGAGCTAGCTGAGCCATGCCCCATGCGTGGCCCGGGGAGCAGGGGCCTCTCTGCTTCTCTGGCAGGCAGGGGTAGTGGTTAGGGCTGGGGCAGGAAGGAACCAGGCTCTTCATCACACTTCTCTTATGTTTGCTCTTGCCTTTTGGTAACCTGGTTGATTTCTTTGAATTCTTGATATTAACACACCAAAGGCAGAGACACCTTACAGTTCCCCCCAGCTTTTAACTGTGTCACATTCCTTCCCAGAGGAAGTGGACACACAGCAGTCTGGTGACCTGCAGATGTAGGACACAAGAGGACGGGGGAGCCCAGGGCAGGGCTGGGCGCTATTAGTTGATGGTGGAAACAAACTTCTATTAGCTTTCTTTTCTTTTCTTGTTTATTTGGAGGCTGTCAGTCTCGTCTTCATAGGGGAACACGACAGAGTTCAACGAGCATGGAAGCTGGCATCTACCAATGTGGGCGTGCACCTAGGCTGCCCCGTTTGGGTGGTCACTCTCGGCACGGGATGGCCTTTTCTGTGCCAGCGTTAGCTATGCACTGGGGGTGCTGCAGAACTGTGAGCTCATTGCCAATGTTCCATCCAATCTAAGGGACGTTTTCATTTCTAATCACTCTCAGTAATTCTCCACTTTTGTTGCCCTCAGACAGTATTTTTGCCTCCTTTGAACGTCATCTCATTCAAAGCCCAGCTCTTGCGAGTCTCAGAGTTCTCCCCTCATTGTGTTCTGTGTAATTTTAAGTATTTGTGTTTCATTTGAGGGGAGAGGGCAACTCAGTTTTACAGGATTATGTAAATCACCTTGCTGTTGATGAGAAGAAAAGGATCATGTATTTAAAGGGAAAAGAAAGGCTTAATGAATGCATTGGATCCCACAGAATGGAACACTTAAAATGGTTAAAATTATAAATCGGGTGTTACGTATATTTTTACCACAATTAAAATAAGAAATAAAAACAGCGTTCGCCGCCCAGATGTAAGAGAGTCCTAAACTGAGAATCCCGGGCGCTGTCTCCCAGGTACCGGAGGAGGGGCCCCCCCAGTCCTCCAGCACCAGCGCCCCCCGCCCTTCCCCTCCTCCCGCAGCCCTGCGGACCCTGACGGCTTAGGAGGCCCGCGCTGCCCCTAGGGCGCTGCCCCGGCTGCTGCGAGGTCGTCCTTGGGCGCTGGGCACGCAGCCTTTTGCCTGCCTCTCACTAACATCTCCATGGAGACACAGGGGGAACAAAAGAAACCTATCCCCACGCCCCTACTGCAGATGGGCGTCATCCTGACTTTAGAATTTGGGGAGGAACAATACTAATGCGGAAGCGAAGAGGGCTGGCTGCAGGCACCTTCTCAGAGATGAGCACGCGGCAGTCTGTGACACGGGAGTCTCCAGGGCACGCTGGCACCGGAGGGCCTGGGGGACCGGCGGGGACAAGGAATGTGCATGTGCCTCTCCAGGCACGATCCTAACGCAGGCCAGGGGAGACCCTGCACGTGGACTTCCGGCTCGTGCCAGCACGTGTCCTTCCTGTCCTGCGCTGCTCTCGTCTCCGTGCAGACTCTTCAGGCTCCGGGGGAGTTCGCGTGTCTGTGCGTTTACAACGCAGTGCTGCAGTTGAACAGATTTTAGTGTCTCCATTGGCAAAGCATACTTCTCAGTTAATCCCTTAAAATAAAACGATCATACATCCAGCATATTGTGTCCCCCCAAAAGGAGGCCTGTGAGGCGTTTCCCGGAGTGCACGGAGCTCGGAGCAGCAGAGCCTCGTGGCCGGCCGCGTCACGTGCACCCTCTCAGGAGCAGTGTCCTTGCCCGCTGTCGGTCACTGTGCACATGCTGGAATTCGGCTTAAAATCGTCTCATTTCATTCGTGTAGATTCCATCTTCCTCATCAGATAACTAACTGTTTGGTGTCAATGTCTGTCCTTGGTTTGTGTCTCACAAGAGCGGCGAATAGCGTCTGTTGTGCCTGAAGGGCCGGAATCGGCGGAAGTGCCGCGTGGTGGCGCGTGTGTGTCACGGGGGCATGAACCAAGGCTGGAGGCCACGGGCCACGTATTCGCTCGGTCTGACTACAGAGACACGATACATGTTTACCGATGATGGGGTCACCAAGAAAGAAAGCCCAATTAGTGTTTTGTACCTGTGTGTTCATCTAAATGTGCAGTGTCTCTTCTCACTTGGAATTTATCTTCTAGAGTTTTCAGTATTGATTTAAAGTTACTTAAGACTACTGGATTAAAATATAACAATGATATAACTGTTCCTGTAATAAAACCTTCATTGGCCTAATTGACAATGTAGGAACAACTGAGTTCAGAGAACAAAAGTTAGAAAAAAAATTACATACTCCAAAGAAGATTTCGAGACGGAACAAAACCTGTGTCAGAGCAGAAATCGACATATTTGCATTTAAAATCAATCCAGAGTGTCAAAACCCATCTGTGCAGTCGGAACGTCTGGAGAGTGATTGGCAGGTTTCAGAATCTCCTCTTTTGGAAAAAGGAGGGACCCTGAACTGTTTTCTTTGAGTCTGCAGTAGTTTGGTGGGACAAAGAATGAACAGGAGTAACTGCAAGGTGAGAACACGGGTCACCGTCGCGCCTGGGACATAGGTGTTTGAGTCCGTTTCTGTGTGCACATCGGCTCCCAAGTCCGACGTCCTTGATTTCCGTCATGGGTGTTTGGTTCACAGTGGTTACAAAGCAGGGATTCCACTTTTGTCACCTTGGTTACAAGTATCTCTTTCTTGCTGACGGGGTTCTTCTTTCTGAGGAAGGAAATAAAATTCCAGAGGGTAGACGAGAATGAGAGAGGAGCTGGGGGACGGGGTGGACTAGAGTCCCTCTGGCGTGTCCTTGGGGCGTCGAGCTGAGGAGCTGCAGGAGGGCTGTGTGTGCTGAGCAGCTGTGTGAGTAGAGTTCTGAGGAAGCTCTGCTGTCTGATGAGTTAATTCTCTTACCTTCTGTGGGTGCGATAAGCGAGAATTGGAAGTAAGAATATTACCATCAGACATTCTACAAAACCACTCCTTTATGTATGCACATAGGTATATGCATATACGAGGACTTTGCAGAAAAAAAATCCAGCCATAAATGCCTCTGCTTTCATGGTACATGGCGGGGTACGTTCCGGACAGCCCTCGTGTGTCATAATAGAAGTGTATAAATGTAGGTGAGAGCTCTCCCCAAGGACAGGGGGACAGAGCACATGGGCCATGACTCTCCCGTAAGCCCTAGCCCAGACGGTATCTTCTCTTCTTTTGTTGGTCACCTCCTGTGCTTCTCACGTGAAGTCTAGAAGGGAGGGACCGCTATCTCTACTTCGGCATGAAGGAAACTGAGGCCACACAGCTGTCGACTCGCGCGCCCTGGTTTGACCCGTTGGACTCCCAAGGCCGCCTGCTCCATCTCGCCCCCAGGCCCGCTCTCATTCATGGGGCTGGCCAACCTTGCAGTTGCTGCTTGGTAAACCAGTTGGTCATTTCTGTGCGCTAATGAATAAAAACGCTGGTCAGTCCCCACGACGGTGACGCCATGACGCGTCGTGGGTTCCTGGATGCACTTGAGCTGTTCAGATACGTCGTGCAGAGTCCCGCCTGCGCCATGTATTGCTTGAGCACCCTCTAACAAGTGCAGTAACTGGAAATCTTTATCTTTTCTCAACTTAATTGGGGAGACAGAGTGTGGCGAAGGATTTTTCTGCCGGTCCCAGGTATAAGAAGCAGTACGGCACATATACTTCGGGTGTGAAACTGTCGGAATTTTTATGTATTTCGATGGTTTGTAGAGACAGTAAGAGTTTTTGGTAGGACAGCCTGTTGCAGAAAATCAAGCACATGTGGTCTGTCATACACTGCTACAGTGTTAGGCAGGACTCCAGGGTGGTGGCGATTACGGGGAAGCTAATAGCCTTGATGTGGAATGTGGGGGGATTGGGGCAATTTCCTATGATTAATCTTATTGATGAAAACCATATTTATGCTTCTGCTCGTGGAAGCTTCTCTACGAAACTTGTTCCATCTTGCCTCCTGCTACATCTTGGATATGATACTTTTCTGTCTCTCTATTCAAATGAGAAAAATAACTTTGTTTTGGAATTTTTTTTTTACAAGTGGCAACTTGGATATATGATTTTTCAAGCTGTTGGAAATGCTCAGACCTGACACTGATGCCTGACTACGTATTTTGGGTTCTGCCTCTGTGACCCTACAAAGAGATTACCGATGGCACTCAGTGACCAGAAATGCAGACTGTCTCATTATGGGGCCTGCAGACATTCCGGTCCCCCATGCTCTGTCCACACCCCAGTGCTCTTGTCGTCTCTGGACTCGGGAACTCCCGAGTCACCCCGTATTTGATGTGTTCTTCCGGGATGCTTTCAGCGTGTCTGCTTCATCTCAGTGCGCTCTCAGGACTACACGCCAGGGTTTTTAGATCCGCTCACTACGCTGGGAATGTGTGGACGGACCATGCGAGTACCTCGTGCACCCTGCAGACAGCCTGTGGGCGATATGGACAGTTTGTGGTGGTGGTGTCATAGTCTTGTAGCATTGTTACTTAGATTATAGTTACCTGTATTCAGTGTGACAGTAGGTGCTATGCATTTTTAAAATTAAAAATGAGCCTCACAGGAATAATGGTTGCGTTTGTTAAGCATTCCTTTAGTCAGAAATTGTGTGTGCCGAGAGTTATCCAGGCGTCACTTCATGTAGGGTGGCCGACGAGGGGCCTGAGGCCATGCACGTGCTCACAGCCCTGAAAGTAGTGAAGCCACAAAAAGCAGCCTTTGGGACGCCAGAGGTAGGCTTGCCACCATTCCTTGACCATTTTAACTCCCTGGCCTTGAATCATCTCTTCCTAGTGAGTGAGAAGAAATACAAAATGCCTACGTTTTGATTTTCCCCACCCTTTGATAAAGCAGTAGTTATCCTTCATAGCACCATGATTCATCACGTCAAGGAGAGAACCACTGTCTCTCTTGTGGACTTCGCCCAAGCACCACCGAGCCTCACTTCCCTCGTCAAAAAGCAAAACCACAGCCCACCAGGGACTGGACGTGGCCTCAGCTTTAGTCTGTGTGTGGCCACAGCAAGTATCAAAGCGGTACATACTCATATAAATGGAATCTCTGTCTGCTTACTTTACGTGCTGTGTACATCTCTAAGCGTAACCCCCGAGCTTGCCAAATGAGCAAGGCAAGGCTCCCTGTGTTTGGTTTGTGGTAATGTAACTCCGGTGATGTGATTTCCTTTGTTTTGAAGCAATGCCTTTGTTCATATTACAGTTGCATGCTCTTCTCTCTCCCACTTCTCGTTTTTCAGTTTTCTGAATTGCTAACTTATGGCATGTTATCTCATTCAGCTGTCCCGTAGAACTTTCTGCAGTGACTGTGCTGCTCAGTAGCCACTAGCCACCTGCCATTATTGTGCACTGGCGATGTGGTTATTGAGACTCAGGAACTGAATTTCTAATTTTAGTTCATTTACATTTAAATGGCTACGTGTGGCTGTTGTCTCCTTTTGGACAGCACTGATCTAAAGAGGTTTTGACAGGTGAGGTGGTCTTGATCACAAAATACGATACCTGTGATCTTGACCTTTGTCAAAGAAAGTCAAGCTATTGCTAAGTGTCATACAGAACAAAGACTATGTTCTTTAACAGTTGAGTTTCAAGCAATGTTTTCAGAGTCCTTCAAAAGACTGCTGTCTCCTAATCTCCGTTGTAACCTAGGAAGGGCAGGGATGCTGCTCACCCGTCTGGGTTTCCTTGGTTGGGTTTGCACACGCCTTGAACCAGCCCAACGTGAGCACGTTGTTTTCGCCATTTTAACAGAAATGGCCACGTGATCAGCCAGGAAGCAGCCCCTTCCTGGTTCAGCTTTTCGGAGTCCACACAAATGCGCAGCTTGCTGCTGATAGGAGGCATGTGGGGAGAACTCAAGGAGAATTATTTTCCTTCCATGACAGAATACTAGTACTAGGTAGTATGTGGAAAAACAGTCTCTTGCTTGTACAGGCAAACAGCTGTTGTTATCTGAAAAGTAATCATTATGATAGAAAGCACACATCTTTCATCTTTTCTGTCAGATCTGTCAGAATGTTCCATGCAAAAATGTGTTTATTTCATCTGAAAAAAAAAGTAATTGGTAATTTAGCATATTTAAAAAAAATTCTTAGCCAGAAATGGGAGCATATCATCTTTTTGTTTTAACTCTATATACCACTACGGCCCGATAGAAATAACACGTAAGCCACAAATGTGATTTTTGAATTTTTTAGTAGCCACACTAAAAAAGTAAAAAAGAAATAGGTTAAATTGATTCTAACATAGTTTACTCAACCAATATATCTAATCAGTATAAAGGTCAATGAGATATTTTGTATGCTTTTTGTTTGTGACGAAGTTTGGAAATCCAGGGTGTATTTCATACTTACGTACATAGCACATGAAATGGACCAGCCACACGTCACCTGCTCAATAATGGTATGTGGCTAGTGGCATCCTGTTGGACAGCATGACTTGAGATCCTTATTTTAGGATGTACATCATGAATGACGCTTGAACCCGAGAGGGTAATTTGCCAAAAGGCGGACGAGGAATTATCACGTACCCAGCAGAGATCATCAGTCCATCTGCTACGTCGCCTGTCAGTCAACCCTGTGACTCAGCAGGAGCACAGAGATGTGACAGGCAGGCCCACTCACAACAGTATGTTTATGGTTTACTTCACGGGGCACTTGTGGTACATGAGTGTCTCCTCTCTCAAATTGTGTCAACGTCTGAAAACCTTTTCTAATTCTATGTTTGTGGAAGTTTGGTCCTTTTGTCTCTATTTCAACACATGAGCAATAACATTGACAATTTTGGGGAGGAACTACTTTTTAAACTTTACAAATTAGACATTACTTTGTGGGTATAACTCAATCTTTTGTTTTAATAAGACAAAATATTTCTCTCCCAATTAAGTTCAGTTCATACTTTAAATGGTGTTTTTAATACAACTTTATTATTTTACAGTTCTATAAATCAAATCCTAGTTTTAAAATATACATGTTTTGCGTGGATATGTTGTATAGGGCTATTTTCAGTTGCTTTTAAAAATGACATTAAAAAATCTGTTCCTGACATATTGTCACCACACTGCTACTTGAATGCAGGCAGAAGGAAAAAAGTAACTTTCTCACAGGCTGTATCTGTGTTACCATAAATAGTCAATTGGCTTAATTAATCAATATTTTTTTATAAGTAGGACCCTTGCAATATGGAAATTCAGCTGAAACTCACCAGCTCTTTTCAAATTGTGTCAACATCCTTATACAGTTTTTAGATTCTATTGCATCATCAGCTATGTGAGTCCTGAATTTGCTGTTTTTAAATTTCTCTGAGCCGAATTTTCCTAGAGTGTAAGTATGAATAGTATAACCTGGCAGTGTTGGAATTCAGTAACTGTGGTCAGATGGATGGATGTTCTTGGTGTCACCCAGTGTAGACTGTTGTAGACACTCAAGGTTAGCTGTGTGTATATAATCACTACAAAATACATGCAGAAAATAGGTATGACAGCAAATACTATATACAGAGATACAGACATTTAGGAAGTATGTAATACTATAGGAATTAAATATATGTATTACCTGTAGGTCTTATATATTTTTGTAATTTCCTATAATTTGGAAACTTTTTTATAATAAGTAAAGAAGCTTTTAGTAGTTAAGTGGTTTGGAATAAAAGAATCCAAGTTCATATATGCCTCTTAGGGCACAGTATCCTAGCTGTCTCAGCACAATTCTTTGTCTAACGTGAAGTTTGTAGAAGAACCAACTGTATTTACCTCTTGCACTCCATTAGAAGCAAGGGATCTAGGCTTCTTTAGGAAATAGCTGAATGACTCCATATCTCAAATGTTACCTTCGTTTCCCCCTTGACTCATAGGAGAGCAAGAGTACAATTAAATTGATTTTAAATCACATTTAGCATTATGTATTGATTAGATACGAGTGCTCTGAAGCAAATGTCACATTGTTCAGCTCCAAAAAGCCTCTGAATCGGATAACAGGAGCAATGCGAGCTTTCATTTCTGTTAAGTAATTCAGCTGATGTTAAAAGTCATGAGAGTGAGATACACGTGGCCAGTAAATGGCTCTCAAACCTCGTTATTGAAACATAGCCTTCAGTTCAGTTTATTAGCTTGTTCTTTCTTCTCATTTATATTTTATTACCTTGGAATATAGTCATAGGATCCTGGAAATGGAGTTTTCTTTACATAAACTGTTCCTAAACTTTTTCAAGTCTTGTTAAATGGTGTCTAGGTGTAGAACAGTGTGGGCCGAGCCTGGCCTTGCGACATAACGGAGGGTAAAATCGTTTTTCTGAGTCGCTGCCGTGACATCTCTATGTCGCTAACCTTACTCCTGCCGTCTGTATTTCTGGAGAGCAAATTCCTGGTTGTGCCAGAGGCGGAGGGAGTTGAGGGACAGAAGAAGAGAGGAAGTTGGATAGATAAAGGCTGTGCAGCAGGTCCCTGAATGCGGTCGTTTGGTTACGACGTTGGTGCGGAAAAAACAAGCCATTCCTGGCCGAGGCCTGGGTGGTGCCCGCACTGCTCCTCTGTCCACGCGGGTTTTCTCCGGGTCCTCGGGTCCTCACACGGGAGCGGCTGGGAGAGGCCCCGGCCACCCGCGACCGCGACCGAGACGAAGTGGACTGGAAAACAATGATCTCCCTCGTTTGTAGTTCATCTTTGTGAAATGTATGTGTACTTCACATTTATTTTGTTGTTTAATATTAGACGTATTTTGGGTCTTCATGTAGAAATCTGATGTTCTGTGACGAAAAATATGCCACGGGAACGTCACCGTAGCTTATGTGAGTGAGTCTCGGGCTTCACTGGTTCTGTGACACTTGGTTTCACTTAAAGCTGCGTTTTCCAAGGGCCTGTGACGTGGTACCGTGCAGGAGGGAAAGGAGGTAGGAAGACCGTCCCAAATCGGACACTCCTAGCAACTGTAACGTCTCCTCTGTACACGGAGGCCGTGACCTATGTAACGCTCAGGTTAAACCTTCCTCAGCACTCGCAG